>CAUYTI010155572.1:0-19675 GCA_963575145.1 Galago senegalensis | reverse complement strand
TAAAGACTTTTCATCTGTTCTGTTTTTACTTTTTTTAAGGAAAAAAAATATATATTTTTTTGAGATGGAGCCTCAAGCTATCCCACTGGGTAGAGTGCCATGGCATCACGCTCACAGCAACCTCCAACTCCTGGGCTCAAGTGAGTCTCCTGCCTCAGCCTCCCAAGTAGCTGGGACTACAGGCACCCGCCACAATGCCTGGCCTTTTTTTTTTTTTTTTGGTTGCAGCCATCATTGTTGTTTGGCAGGCCCGGGCTGGGGATTTGAACCGGCCACCTTAGGTGTATGTGGCTGGTGCCTTAGTTGCTTGAGCCACAGGCGCCGAGCCAGCAGTTATGAATTGAGGTGCAATAAAGAGTCTGGTGCAAATGTCCTTGTGATAAAATGATTTTTGTTCTTCTGCATACATGTCTAGTAATGGGATTGGGGATCAAATGGAAGGTCGACTTTTAGTTCTTTAAGAATTCTTTCCATAAACATTGTAGTAGTTTGAAATGCCATCAGCAATGTAAAATGCTTCCTTCTCTCCACATCCACACCGGAATCTGCAGATTTGAGACTTTGTGATGTGACCTAATCTCATTGGAGCTAGGTAATATCTCAAAGTGTTTTTTTTTAAGGTTAAACATGATTTAATTACTCTCACAGTTTAATATGATTCCATATTCTTTAAATTTCTCCATCTACAGAGATATTAGAATTTAAAAATCTAACCCAAGAATTCACAGGTGATATATTCAAACAGGTACTTCTCCCCTACATTCCAGAAAATAGTTGTACACGTTTTTTGAGTGACCATTTCATCATCTCCAGAAAGTGCACCTTTCCAACTTCATCCTATATTTGTAGAACACCCTCAGTGCCTCCCCTACTCCCCACTTGCCCTGCGAAATTCTAATAGGAGTACTAATAAAATAACTTTTTGTACTTATATTCTTATCTTGTTTTGAACTACCTTCAACAAATATTTCCCTGATAAATTACAGTCATCCATCATGATGAGTGAGAAATACAGGCATAGTTGGCCCCATGTGCATGACATCAATTTTTCTTTCTTTCTTTTTTTTTATTAAATGATAGCTGTGTACATTAATGCAATCATGGGGTACAGTGTTGTGTTTTCATATTCAATTTGAAATATTTTCAACAAACTGTTTAACATAGACTTTATGACATTTACTTAGTTATTGTGTTAAGACATTTATACTCTACTTTTAGAAAGATTCACGTGTACCCTTGTAAGACAAACCATAGAGGTGATCTTTCCAATCACCACCCTTCTCCCCTCCCCTCCCTCTCCTCATATTCTTGGGCTATCATTAGGTTATAGCTTTCATATGAGAACTATAAATTAGTTTCATAATAGGAATGTGTACATTGGATACCTTTTCTTCCATTCTTGTGATACTTTGCTAAGAAGAACATTTTCCAGTTCCATCCATGTAAACATGAAGGAGATAAAGTCTCCATCTTTCTTTAGGGCTGCATAGTATTCCATGGTATACATGTACCACTGTTTATTGATCCATTTGTGGATCAACGGACACTTGGGCTTCTTCCATGACCTGACGATTATGAATTGGGCTGAAATAAACATTCTGATACAAATATCTTTACTGTAATGTGATTTTTGGACTTCTGGGTATATACCTAATAAAGGAATTGTAGGATCGAATGGCAGCTCAATTTTTAGTTCTCTAAGTGTTCTCCAGACGTCTTTCCAAAAGGGATGTATTAGTTTGCATTCCCACCAGCAGTGTAGAAGTGTTCCCTTTTCTCCACATCCACACCAGCATCTCTGGTTTTGGGATTTTGTGATATGGGATAATCTTACTGGAGTTAGGTGATATCTCAAAGTGGTTTTGATTTGCACTTCTCTGATGACTAGAGATGATGAGCACTAAAGTTCATAGACCCTAGCAGTTGTCCTGATCCTTTTCCTCTAGTCTTTCCTAGCCCCACCCTACACTGCAAAAACTTTTGTAATTAATGGAAACATTTTACCAATGCATTATTTTCATTCAACTTGCTCATTCTGCATAGAACATATACTTTATTGTCCTTGGTACATGTGAACTTCAAAAATCTGTATAAATGCATTCATAGGAAGAATTTATTTTAAGTGAAACATTGACTATAGGCTTTTAATATCTCTAAATGCCTACGTAGTCACATTATTTGTTTTATTTTAAAACACATGATTGATGTAATATATAGGACATGGTAATAGATGTCTATGATGGTACCAACAGTTCCCAACCTCCTGATAATTTAATCCCCTGAGTAACTTGTTAACTAACCAACAGAAACTAGAAACACTGAAGAATCCCTCCCATGATTAGGTAACAAGTGAGCGTGGTCTCTGTTTGGCTAGTAGGTTCTTTCTCTTGCTAGCTTGATGAAGGAAAATGACATGTGAAAAGGCTCATGAGATAAATGACTAAGGATAAACTTCAGTCAACATTCAGTAAGTAACCCAGGACCTCAGCTCAACAGGCCACAGAAACTGAACCCTGTCAACAACTACTGAGAGTCTAAAGAACATTCTACTAAAGTTGAGCCTTCAAGTAAGATCCAGCCCTGGTTGATACTTTGATTGCAGCTTGAGAATGGTCCTGAATTATAGGACTCTGCTAAGTGATGTCCAAACTCCTGCCCAGATGTGAAAAATAAATATGTATAGTTTTCAGTTGTTGAATTTTTGTTAATTTTTTGGGAAGTAATAGAGTAAGTACACAGAATAATACAGGCATAAAAATAAATCAACGGAGAAAATTTTAAATGTCAAGAACTGTCAGTATTGAGAGTTTATCTGCCCCCTCAAAGTACCTTTCTATCCTCTGAGATATTTTTTATATTAGTTTGGGTATGTGGATCTATCATAAATAATAACTAAATACCACCATTCTCTCATTTGTTTACATCATAATTCTTTTATCTTAGTCTCAAACATCCATTCAATCATTTATCCCAGTTGATCCACACGTATAAAAATTTATCATATCCACCCACTCTCTCCTCACCCACAACTTTCACCTAAAATGCTACTCTCCATGTTCAATCTTTACAGGCTCCCATCATCCCCTGATCCATTTCATTTAGATAATCCAGAATGAATTTTGAAATGCATGTCTGATTATGTTTCTCCTTTTTATGTCTTTGTAGAACAAAGTCCCAACTCTTTGATGAAGTGCACCTGCATGAACAAACTCGGGCAGCTGCTGACTCCTCCAGGTCTTAGATGATGAATTGCTGTCTATACTTTAGGTAGACTGGCATTTTGTTTTTGTTTCCTCAAATGCGCCATACTTTGTTTCTCTACCTCTGTTTCTAGAGTAGCCTTTCCTTCCAAGTTACTCCCCCATCATCTATCTAATTTAGCTTATTCTTTTAGAATAATAATATTCCAGCTTATAATAACTTCTCCAAGAGATGCTTTTCTTAATTCCTAATTTAGGTAAATTTCCCTTTTACTCACAATAGTGGGACCCCACTCTTCTACATAGGTCATTTTTGGTTCTCACAACTAGACAGCAGTTGGGGAAGTGAGGATGCTCTTGATGCCAAGCAGGTAAGGAACAAGGAGGCTGCTGTGTATCCTACCTCTTACTGGAAACCCCACAAGAACAAGCCATCCACTTTCAGGTGTCCACAGTGCTTAGACTGAGATTCAATTCTACATGTTAATATTTATTGCACTAATCTATAGTTATTATTATGAAGAACTGCAAAATTGATGAATATGAACAAATTATTAGGATATTACTTTCTTTACAGTTATTTTAATAAAGATAGATTAATGCATTCACTTATTTGTTACGTGTTCATATTTTACACTGAAGTTTACTTTTACTCCTTATACTTGGTGGCATTGAGGATTCTGTGGTAAATCAGGACCCTGTATTCAAGGATCTTGCATATCGGGGGGAAAAAGTCAGTCAACTAATAAACAAAAAATTACATTGTGATAAATGGTACCAAAGAACTAAAGAGTGATATAAATGGCATATAAGAGTGATATAAGTGGACAAAAATTAGAAGCACTTTAATAAGAATGTGGATGAAGCCAGCCATGCAAAGAACTGGAGAAAGTATTCCAAATGTAGAAATAGTGGATGCAAACTCCACTAGATGGGAATGGCCTTGGTATAATCAGAAAACTGGAAGGATTCCAGAAGGGTTAGATCATAGGTTCTTGATATTAATTCAAATAGCCATGGCAATTTTTGTTCAAAATATATTATGAATGGGGCAAATACTGCCTACTGCCTAATCATGTGAGTAAAATTTTATTAGAACACAAATACCACTATTCATTCATATATTGTCTCTCACTATTTTTATGCTACAACAGCAGAGTTGCAAGGGCAGAAATAGAGTCTTTGGTTGGCCTTTTACAAGGTAAGTTTGCTGGCCTGTTAGAGATATTTATTTTATTCACAATGTATAGTTTTTGGTTTTTTTGAGACAGAGTCTCACTCTGTTGCTCAGGCTCAAGTGCCATGGCACCAGTCTAGTTCACAGCAACCTCAAATTCCTGAGTTCAAGCTGTCCTCCTTGGAAAGTGGCTAGGACTATAGGCTCCTGCCACAATGCTGGCTAATTTTTCTATTTATAGTACTGATGGAATCTTGCTCTTGCTCAGGCTGGTCTCCATCTCCTGACTCAAGCAGTCCTCCTGCCTTGGCCTCCCAGAGTGCTAAGATTACATGCATGAGCCACTGTGCCCAGCCAAGTGATGTATATATTAAGCACAAAAAAAGGTGTCTGGAACTTTATACACACCTAATAAATATGCATTGTAAGAATAAATTTGAAGTCCAGGTGTGGTGGCTCATGCCTGTAATCATAGCAATCTGGGGGGTTTGCCGGAGTTCAGGAGTTCCAGACCAGCATGATCAAGATTGAGACCCTCTCACTAAAAAAAAAAAAAAAAAAAAAAAAATAGGTGGGCATTGTGGTAGGTATCTAATACTAGTCCAGGCTACTTGGGACACTAAGGCACTTCACTTTAGCCGAAGAGTTTGAGATTGCTGTGAGCTATGACACCATGGCACTCTACCCAGGGTGACAAAGTGAGACTGTCTCAAAAAAAAAAAAAGAATAAATGTGAAGTAGGCAGTTAAGTTTATGAATTTGGTGATCAGAGGATTGATTTGGGGTTGAGATATCCATTTTTAGAACATCAGCATGGTCCTCATTTGATGTCATAGAATTAAATAAAATTGCTTTCAAACACGAAAAGAGAGAAAAAAGAGAGAAGAAAAGGGATGAGTGAAAAGATACAGTGAAAGAGGGAAAGGGTATGGGAACCAAAATGGAATCTCAGAAGCCGGTTAACATGTGGAGAACTGGTAACAAAAAACAATAACCAAAGAGAAGCCTGTAAGGTAAGATGAAGAAAGAACATTGTGCATGAACAGGGGATCGAGGAAAGAATAGGAGAAGGATTTGTCGGGATAGGGAAAGAAAATAGTGTTTCTAGGTAAAGTGGTAATGATGAGAATCAGATTGGTGTTTAGAAAAGAGATGTAATTAGTAACAGTACCAACAATACCTCTGTATTTTCTATGACACAAGGAGAGGAATTTAACAGTAGTTGAGGGGATGATGTGAGGATAAAGAAAAGTTTCTTTTTAGATGACTAGGCTTTCAGCTGGGGGTTATTTTTACCTGAGAGATTTTAGTGACTGACATTTCAGAGAGAGACAAACAATAATGTGGCTGAGTGAGGAAGTAACCAGAGAATTTCCTAAGAAGTTGAGAAGGATTGTGAGAACAATGAAAGGTTTGTTGTTTGATTTAGCATGGACATTTATTGATTTATAACAGAGATTATTATGGAGAAAACAGAAGTAGAATAAAAAGAAGATTTAAAGATTAGGAAATAGAAATATCATATTTTCAGTTGCATGTAACAGGAAATTTAATTCAACATGTGTAATAGTTAATTTTACTTCTGAACTGGACTAGAACAAGGGATGTCCAGATATACGGCTAAAGATTAGTATCTAGGAGAGTTTCCTGCTGAGATTAGCACATATGAATTCAATACATATTATAAAGTAGATTGCCCTTCCCAATGTGGGTGGGCATCATCTAATCCAGTGTTTTTCAACCTTTTGTATCTCAGGCACACCTGAACCTATAGTTAAACTTACACAGCACACTTAAATTATGTTTCTCAAAACAAAGAGTAAAAAAATACACATATACTTACTGTACTTTGAACCTCTTTTGAAAATAATTTAATTAATTAAATTAAAAATTTTCACGGCACATATGAGCTCCTCTCACATCACAGCAGTGTGCCAGGACACACTGGTTCAAAATCACTGATCTAATCTCTTGAGTCAGAAAAAGAAGGAATTCACAATTTTCTTCCTATCCATCTGTTTGAGCTTGGGCATAGGCCTTCTAATACCCTTGAACTAGGAGGGTATTAAGAGGCCTTCTATTTCCCTTATGTATAATAAGCCAATTACCTTATTATAGATACTTATACAACACACTCACACACACACATGCTATTGGTTCTTTTGCTTTAAAGAACCCTGATTAATGCAATGTGTATAAGTAAAATGGTGGGATTTATTATCTTATACAAACCGAAAGTCCAGGAGAACAACTTTCGAGAGTCTGAATTGTTTACTCAAATGATATAATCAGACCTGCTTTCTCTCCTGCCTCTGCCTCTGGTCTGTGCATTAATTCTCTGTACAAGCCATTGGTGTTAGACTCATGGTAGCACTGCAAATATTTTATCTTTGTTATCACCAAATCTAAAAGGGGTTGCAACATTTGCTTGCCCAATATCAGGAAGATCTCCTTTTATTTCTTTATTAAACCATTATTATTTGGGGGCAGAGTACCAACTGTTTTCAGCTAGTTATATTTTCCCCCTAGAACTGGATCAGAGCCAAAGTCATTCAAACACAACTTCTAAGTGTCGATATGGTGGAAAAATCCAGTTAAATTCTGGAGTACACTAATCTAAGAAAAGGTGAATGAGTGCTGATGAGTAAAAACAACAGAGAGTGCGTTGGTGTGTAAGAATGAAGTGACTATTAAGTTATATAATAAAACATTAATAAATTGCACGTTGTATGCACATTCTGAAATCATGCGAACTTCTAAGTTTAAAAATAAAGTCCAGAATTTTAATAATTTCAAATTTCAAAGACCAAGTGAACTGTGAACTCTGTGTACTAATTTCCACACTGAGTAGTCACTTTGAGAGCAGAACTATCAGATTTGCCATTTTGTTGTTTTATACATCCGTACTTCTAAAGAGGATTTCTTCATCCTTGAGCTATTATGGCTCTATCATTATGTAACTTAAAATGTTATTTTATAGTACTGTCTTCTAAGCACCTACTAAGTTTTGAGATTTGTATTAAAATTTGTGCTTGGTATGCAATAAACCTCAAAGAGAAAGTCAGATGTGATAAAAAACAATTGAAGATGGGCAAATGGCATCATGATACACAAGTAATTAGTGAATTTCCAGGACAGCACACTGTAGAATATGAGAAATAATGGCGCACACATAAAAACCTGCATTAAGGAAGAGTAACGACGAATGCTTCTACACTTAGTTGCTCCGAGAGGAGGACAGGCACATTCTCGTTCTTTACATTCAATTGGAAAACTTACCCTTGACTTGAATTACATAGGCTTTGGTTTTTTAATGTATTCAGAAATGCATTCAATAGATGAGATATGAGCACTGGGAGGGCCACTACAGCGGGTAAAAGTTTCCCCCTTTTGAAAAATTAAATATTCTGAATGAAGAATGAATAGAATTGTGAAGTAAATATAAAAACATGAAAGGATTGTAAGGTGGTTTTTTACATAGAAGTCACTTACTACACTGAATAAAAGTCATAAGTCACAAGCCCACTTCTGTAAAAATTTGCCAGTAGTTATTTTCTATTATCTAGTGTAATCTCTGAGTAAAATTCCCCATTTCTGAGCTGCATTTATTTTCCTTTGCCTAGTAAAAGAGCTTCAAACTCAAGGAGAAAAGTACTATCTATTATCCAGCCAAAAACACCCCACGAAAACTATGAAATACGGTGTAATTGTAAAGCATTCTTGACTACCCATCTCAAGTGTGTGGTGAAAGTTTAAAACAATTGTCAGCCCAGATGTAGGACTTCTCGACGAACTGCCAGTGTCTTGGGAGCAGGTGCAAGAAATGCAGAGAACGCTTGGATGAATCTAGGGAGAAGAGTTATCAGATGGGTGCAGTGGAAGCAGCATGTGTCAAGGAAGTTAAGAATATTCCCAAGAAGAAAGTTGTTATGTGGACTTTATCAGGTAACAATCACGAATTGTTAGTTGTGTAATGACATAGAGATCGTTTACATAGTAGGCAGCTAAATATTTTTAGTGGTGGTATGTAGTGAGGAAGAATGGACACTGGTCTCCAGCAAAAAAGAATATTCAAACTAGCTGGGTGTGGCAGCTCACACGAAGAAACCCAAAACACTAGGAGGCAGAGTTGGTAGGATCACTTGAGCTCTGGAGCTGGAGACCAGACTAAGTACCATAGTGAGACCCCTGTCTCTACTAAAATAGGAAAATTAGCCAGGCATCATGGCTGGCCCCTAAAGTACCGAGGCAGGGGTATTACTTGAACCTAGGAGTTTGAGATTGCTGGGAGATAAGCCAACACCCCAGCACCTGGGCAACAGAGTGAAATTCTGTCTCAAAAAAAAAAAAAAAAAAAAAAGAGAGAGAGATTTTAAAAACACAGCCTTAAATCCTTCAGAATCAATGTATTTTACTACCAGCATGTAGATACATAACTTAAGTATATTTTGTTCATACCAAAATTAAACTTTGTTTTTTAGTTTAGCATTTAGTATCTTTCTGCTTTTTTGCACATATGTGTGTGTATATTTATACACATATATATGCACATAGATATGTATGTGTAGGTATGTATATACATGCATCTATAATTATTATAAACACATACATGTGCAAAGAATATAGAGATCAGCATATATCATGTAGAATCTATGTAAGGTAAAATGTAGATAGCAATTGGGGATATAGAGTTATACATCACGTAACATCAGGTGATTTCCTCTCTGGGTGAACATCCTAGAGTCCATTTCCACAAGCCACCAGGACATAGCCTATGCACCTCAACTTGGCCTATGGCTTTCGAGCTACAACCGGTACAGTATGTTACTGAATACTCTAGGCAATTGTAACACAGTGGTGTCTGTGTAGTTAAACATATCTACATATGGAAAAGGTAATGCACTGTGCTAAGCCACAGGTGGATGTCATTAGGTGATAATAATTTTTTTGGTTCCAGTCTAATCTACAGAAAGAAGTATGAAAACCAAAACTTGATTAGGGGCATATGGCTGACTGTAATTAGAAGATGATCCCAAAATGTTTAAGAAGAAAATGAGGTCATTATAAGAAACAAATGATCCTTGGGAATTTCTCTCAATATCATAGCTCCATGATTCTTCCCCAATCTCTTGGTTACAACACAGTAAAATCTAGATTATGGTTTGATCTGCCTTGTGTTTCTTATATAGGTGTGTGTCCATGCCTACACCTTGAGCAAGAGATAGTTTTAAAAAAATAATCCTGTTGGAGTAGTTTGTTTCTGATTCCAAATAAATCATCTGTAGGGTCTGCTGGAGGGGACACAAAGATAAACAGCTTTTACACTTGTCACTTCATTTAACACTAAGGGAATACTGGAGGGACTCTCAAAATATGTTGATGGATGGGGCAAATATGGAGTGTCCAGATTCTAAAGTCAATATTTACTTTGAACAACAGTATATCTTAGTACTTCTTCAAGCAAGAAACCAATATAACATAGGTCTATTTACCTCATCTGTCAGTGTATAAATGTCATAGGTTTGAATCCTGTAAAAATTTTTTGGAAAATTTTCTGGCAGTTTCCATCTGAAAGTTCCTCTATTACGGATACACTAGATACTTTCAGTTTGTTTTATTTTTTAAAAAAGATTGTCACAAGAATTCTGAGTTTTTGCTGCTGAGAGTTTATTTCTATAATCTACTGGTGATTAATATACCAAAGTGACTAAATGAAGTTCACCCTTTTTCTTTGGATATGAACTTTATATGGATCTACTCTCTTGCTAAATTGTGAAAGTAAAGTTTCCACAATAATGTCTAAAGTTTCTAGATTTTTCTTTTTTCTTTTTTTTTGAGATAGAGTCTCATTGTGTCGCTCTTGGTAGAGTGCTGTTGTATCACAGCTCACAGCAACCTCAAACTCTTGGGCTTAAGTGATTCTCTTGCCTCAGCCTCCCAGTAGCTGGGACTACAGGCACCCACCACAATGCCAGGCTATTATTTTTGTTGCAGTTGACATTGTTGTTTAGCAGGCCTGCCTGGGTTCGAACCTGCCAGCCCCGGTATATGTGGTCAGGGCTGTAACCACTTTGCTAGGCACCAAGCCTAAAATTTCTAGATATTAAAAACACACTTTCAATATATGAGGGGAGTGACCATTAATGTGTATCTACACATGCAAAAAATTCTTAGGATAAATACATTTAAAAATGTCAGGGGATCCTGTAGTAAATGTGTAATCTTTTCCTAGGTGCACTATAGCAAATTACCAGCAATTTTCTCACTCAAAATAATAAGAATTTATTTTCTTGCAGTTCTAGAAGGTAGATGTCTGAAATGAAGGTGCTTCTTTCTGAAGGCTCTGAGGGAGAATCTATTCTACACCTCTTTCTTCACTTCCAGTGGTTGCTGGAAAGTCTTGGGATTCCTTGAGCTGTAGATGGATCACTCCAATCTGTACCTTTGTTACATGTGGTACGTTCACTGTGGGTCACTGTGTGTATCTACCTCTGTGTGTATCTTCTTTACAAAGACATAACTCATATGGGCATAGGGCACTCAATCTACATGACCTCTCTATAACTTAATTACACTGCAAGCATCTTGTTTTCAAATAAGGTCATATTCACACTTTCCAGGTGGATATGAATGGGGGGGGCCACTATTCAACTGAGAAAAATATAAAACTAAGGTCATAAAATAGATGGTTCCCATGTACTTATTGTGGAACTAGGCTCATTTATTTGTCCATACTAACCATATGGAATTAGACTAGGCACTTCTGCTTCTAAAACTATGATAAAGTAGATGACTGGAGAAATCTGTTCAAAATTGGAAAAAAAATTCTGAGTACAGTATTTATTAATTCTCTATAAGGGAGAAAATCTCTAAAGAGGTTTTCATAGAGGGGAAAGGACCTCTAAAGAACAAAATTGCAAGAAAACACGACTCTGGAGAGGCCATCAAGGACTAAAGCCAATGGCTGTCCCTCGGACATCTGCTGTTCCTTGCCTGCAGTTTCCCAATTTAAAAGTCCATGTAAGTGTGGGATGGAAGGGAAAGGCTAGGGCCTGGGCAAGGTGAGAAGCTGGATGGATGCCTTCATAACATGCCTTGACCCAAAGGAAATGTAATGAAGATTGATGGTCTCAGCCTTGGTGCTGGATAGATGGGCAGGGGCATCTTCCCCTAAGTATTTCTAATTACAAATCAGAATTGAATTTAAAGTGGTTTGAGATTGGCAGTGTCCCAGAAGCCTGGCAGAAGGAAATATAACTCTTCCCTGGAAGAAATTACCTTTAGCCCAGAGCTCAAAGGCTGATCATAGGTAAGGCTGACCATGGAAATTGAGCTTAAAGTAAAGGTCATAAAACAAACAATGAAACAAGTCAGTGGGAGCCTTAGAAAAATAGCAAACAGAAACAGATGCATAAGACTGCAGATTTCATCAATATATATAAGATAGAATATAAAATGAAAAGTTAATATTTTTAAAATTAAAAGGATTAAACAATAACAGAGGAACAAGAGACTTACTCCATAGAGTTTTTTAAAAACAACATATAGATCTTCTGGAAATGAAGAAAAAGTAACAGTGAAAATTAAAAATTCTTTCGTGAACTAATTAATAGATTGGAAATAGCTGTAGTGAGAATTTGTGAATAAGAAAATGTACCTGGAGATTTTTTTTTTTCCCATAATGCTAGAAGAGTAACACATGAAAAAAAAAGAATGAGAGGTTTCGGAAAGAAAAAACATTGTTTGGATGACAGACAGTACTGACCAAAAATACAAAACATCAGATTCAGGTGAACAAAAGTCTCACCATGTTGAATAACAAATAATTTGAACAGACATAATGTAATGAAATTTCAGCTGAATGAAGATAAAGATAATAACTTAAAAGGAATCAGAGAAAAAATGACAAGTTCAACACACGCAAAAAATTAAAACTAAATAAAAATTAGCCAATTGACATTTTCAACTGCCACAAAAGAAATCAGTTTCCAAATAATTGGAAAAATGGGTAATGCGAATGATATATCTAGTAAAAGTATAATTTAGTAACCATAGTATATTAAAAACATTTGTAAGCAAACTAAAAATTAAGACAGTACAACCCATAGAGCCTTTCTTGGGGAATTGTTGGGATTATACAAAAGAACTTAGTAAAATAAATCCTAACGAAAAGTCTAAGATGCAAATTATGAGTAAAGAAAACCGAAAATATAGATATCCAAACACATTTTAATTATATTTATTTTGTGGCATTATACATGATACACTTAAAACACTGAACCATCTTATAAATCAGAGGTTTCCCATTGAAATCAATATTCTCAAAGATCCTTTCCTACTTTAGGCAGAAGATGTAAATATATTTTTAGTCAATAGAAACAAGTAAAGGTTGGTGAGGAAGATGTGAAAAGTAGGATGGTCGATATTGATAACAATTGTATTACTAGACTAGTAATTTTACTAAAAATTTTATTTTTTTTACAAATAAAAGTCTATCTCAGTTACATTTTGTTTACAAGGTAAACAGCATTGAAAGTAAAATGTGGAAAAATGTATATATATATATATACACACACACACACACAAACATGTACTCACATGTACGTGCGTGCCCGCATGGGTATCAAGGGGAAAAGCTGAGTGGCCGCATCAGTAGGATACAAGAAGAATTTCGGCAGAAAGCATTACTAGAGAAAGAGAGTTACACATTATCTAAATACAAGCAAAGAATTAGTAAATCACTAAACACAAAGAGAACTAGACTTAGAATAGCTAGATTAAGCTTAGAGAGCGTAGAGTGTAACTGGTTTATATAAATTTGGATATTCTAAAGTTTCCTTGAGGATAGAGGACTTGGTGGCTTAGTTCTCCAAAATAGCAGGTCTTCCTTCAGGGACTGAAAATTGTGTACAAAGATATAGAAGTTGTCTGGGGACATCATTTGGGCTTGAGTAGTGAGTCCCAGACTTTCAGCACATACAGCAGGACAGAGATAGAACAGGAATGTTGTTGATAGGGGAAAAATTTTGGAGTACCATTATAATCAACGTTTATTAAGAATTCATTATTTAAGTACAAGAGGGAAAAATAATTTAACCAAGATCTCTGTGGATTAGAAGCTCAGGAATGAGGAAAGTAACTCATGTCATAGTACAAGGTGAAGGAGTACATAGCTTTCTATATACCTGAATCTTATCACATTTAATCCCATATAAATATTAAAAATTATAAAACTTTAAGGAAAGCTATTTTTAGAGTTTTAAACATATCTGTTTCTAGTGGTCAGAGGTCAGAGTTGTTGTGACAAATTGTTATTCTCATTATTATTATAATCACTAACTTTATTTTTAAGTGGTATGCTTTGTAAAATAGTTCAGTAATATATTTTTAGCCTTCACTCAAGCTCTGCTGAAAATAATAGGAAAGTTCGAATAAAGATTATGCCATCCGTTCTCATTATCTTACATCATCAACATTCAGAATTGTCTAAGTTTAAGTTACTCAGAAAAATAACATTAGTTTGTTTCAAGTTTGTTTCCCACTACACAAGAAACGTGTTAAGTGAATTATAGCTTTAACACCCATCGAATGTAAACACCTAGGGATGAAGCTGAAATTTTCCAAGTACGTAACCACGGTTTGTTTTTTTTGTTGTTGTTTGTACAACTTGATTTTTTTTTTTCATTTTAAAGAAAATATTGGAACTGCTAAAAACAACATACGTTCTGGAGTCAGAACTACACAGATAAGAAATGGAAATGTTCTCGATTTTAATTACATCAATGTATTTAAAAGCTATATGAGTTTACTTCCTATTCCTGTTCACTAAGCTCATTCTTACTTTGTTTAAATGGTACTAATCGGCATCACATTCTTTAACACTTGACCTCTTTTTCTCTAAATAGAAACAGAGAGATAAATAGAGTTTTAGTGTTGGAGTATAGAACTCTCAAAAACTTCCTTAAGGAGAGTATCAACGTGAAGGGTAGAGGTAATCCTGAGAAACTCCTTTAAATTTCTGTTGCACGTTTGTCTACAAAGATTTTTCCGTTAGTTTCTTCAGGGAGTTCACAACTGTTATGCCCACGCACATCCGGAGCACTGCTCTTTCTCAAATTAAGTACATGTGTATTTGTGTCTATATGTACTCATTTCGATCGTTATAAATCAAAGGAAGAACTTCAAGAAGTCATCTGGTGCATTCCCAAGTCTCTAGGCATAATTGCCTTGGAAAGAGTCCAGAAAAGGAATGACTTGACTTTTCATTAATAACATCAGAAAAAATAATCCCACACCTAAGCGTAACAGTCCTCTCTAGCATTCCAAACCCTTAAAAGAAGTACATTTCTGTCCATTTTAACTTAAACACTTTTGCCATGTTAGAAATCCATTCATTTTAGGGTCCTGTTCCCATGATTACTCTTTTCAGCCACATAAAACTAGCAAAGTAATTTTTGCCTTCCCTCTTTCATTCCCAAATCCTTCTGCTTTTCATGGATTTTTTTTTTAAACTAATAAAACACTCTTCTGGATCTCATACTTCTTTTGTTATAATTTTGAGACATTTACTAATGTGTTTAAAACATGTATGAAAAAATAAAAGTTAAGTCTGAGCCAAACACGGCTTTGAGTTGGAGAATTCTTTAAGTTGGCAGACAAGTCAAGGAGGAAGGAAAGATCATGGAAGTTATTTTCTTTAGATTTTTTACCAAACACTAACAGAGTGTCTCATTATTATACCTTCGTATGGCTCTGGAGTTTAGGAGTGAGAGTGTGAGTGTGTGTGTGTATGTGAGAGAGAGAGAGAGTGAGTTTGTGTGTATGTGTGTGTACATGCATGAATGTGGCTATGAAACTATTTTATTTTTGCAAACACTATGAATGGGCTTGGATGTCTTCCAAGATACAGTTATTGTGGCAGATAATGTGGACACATAAATAGATAGACACAGCTATTGTCCCCATCTATCTTAAGTGCCAATACTGCCCATGGTTCATCAGTTATCCAAATAAAAACCGAGTCATAATATAATAGCATGGATAATTTATAAATTCCAACAACAAAAGTTATGTAATTATATTTGTTTTGAGTTTCTAAATTTAAAATTTCAAAAGCAGATGTCTTTCTCTCAAATAAAACTTGGGTATTTTCCCCAAACTGCTAACCCTGTTCTTAACAGATACATCTTTTGAGGTTTAAATTCCTCAAGTTTCTTCCTGTTGATACTCACCAACATATTAGGGTACATTAAATTATGAATAAATTTGTTTCCTCTAAAGAAAACGCTATACTAGGAAGCATTTGAATTCAAAATGAATAAATGAAGGCTATATTAAGGAAGCTATTCTCATCTGGACACAATGGGTCTTGCACTTTGGGAGGCTGATGCAAGAGGATCACTTGAGTCTGAGTTAGAGATCAGTTTGGGTAAAACAGAGAGATTCCATCTCTATCAAAGATTTAAAAAAATTACCCAGACTTAGTGGCTTGTGCCTGTACTCCCCTCCACAGACAGGGAGGCTGAGACAGGAGGATGACATCAGCCTCAGAGTTTGATGCAGCAGTGAGCTGTGGACACTTCCTACACCCCAGCCTGGGTGACAGCATGAGAACTATTTCAACAATGGAAAAAAAAAGGGAGAGAAAGAGAGAACGTCTTCTCCAGTTGAAGAAATATCTTTCAAAAACTACATATACTTTTAGTTATTGTGTTAAGACATTTATATTCTACATTTAGAAAGATTCACGTGTACCCTTGTAAGATGGACCATAGGTGTGGTCCCACCAATCACCTTCCCTCCACCCAACCTCCTCCCTCCCCTCCTCTCCCTCTCCCCCTTCCCCATATTCTTGGGTTATAATTGGGCTATAGCTTTCATAGGAAAGCTATAAATTAGTTTCATAGTAGGGCTGAGTACTTTGGATACTTTTTCTTCCATTCTTGAGATACTTTGCTAAAACCAGCACACTGTACCCCATGATTGCATTAATGCACACAGCTATGATTTAATAAAAAAACCTACATATAAATGTATTGTATATTTACTTGTTTATTTGTAAATAGCAAGGAATGGAACTCAAAGGAACTAGATTCATCCAAGGACAGAAATTTATTTATTTATTATTATTATTATTATTATTTTGCAGTTTTTGGCGGGGGCCGGGTTTGAGCCTTCCACCTCTGGTATATGAGGCCAGTGCCCTACTCCTTGAGCCACAGGTGCTGCCCCAAGAATGGAAATTTATTGGCTCAGATAACTAGGTTGTCCCTCTGGCACATGACACAATTTGGGGGGGGGTATCATTCACATAGAGCACAAATAAATGATACTTCTGTGGAATTAGATGACAGAGAATCCCCGAATTTAGAGTCTCAACATCTCTTATTGGCATATGAACTATCTTCATCTCCCAACTATTTTCAACTCCATTTTCCCCTGTACTGACTTGATTCTCAGGCAGGTCTTTTTATGGACACATCGACCTGAGGCTTTGATTATCCCATTTTAGGGACCCTGGTAGAAAGAGAACCTGCCATTCTTTACAGTTTTGGGAAAAGTTTAGTGGTTGATGGTCGTTTGCTCAGCCTTGCTCACTGGGATCGCCAGACAATTTACAATGGTCATGAGAATGGAGTGAATCCTACATGAAATATATGACTGAGCCATTACCCGATTTAAACTAGGCTGCCATTAACACAGCTTGGGGAGTGGATTCTGAGAAAACAATCAATCAATTAAAACAGATAAATGTAATAAAGAAATAAGTACATTAAGCCATGAAGGATGTTCAAAAATATTTCAAAAGAGTGGAAAATGAAAATAATCTTTAGGCAGGGAGAATTGAGGAGAGCAAAGCGTGCCTCAAATATTGACTTTTAGAAATGAAAATAATGCTATTCCAAGAGAGGTGAAATAAAAACCTGAAAAAAAAGACATTGAGACAAGAAATAATGGAGTCGATACAGAGAACCACCTGTTCCACAATTACTCACACTGTGATAAAGTTACAAAAATAAGATAAGAAAATAGAAGGAGATAATTAAGGACTTTGAATGCCAGGATAAAAATTGGGGGCTATAAAAAATGAGGAGTTGGTGATGGGTTTTAAGCCAGGGAATAATATGTTCAAATTTGAGCTTTGACAAGATTCACATTGCAGCTGTGTGTTCAAAGGCATTAGGCCACAGAAGGGCCATTTAGGAGGCTATGGCTGTAGCCCAAGTAAAATATCACGAGGCTGCGAACCAGGAGAGCCATGGAGGGAAGAGGAGTGAAATCACACATCTCTCTCATTTGACCTTTGTCCTTGCATCTTTCTTTTACCTGAAACATGTACATGAAATATTGGCCTCCTAATGAAAAATCCACTGGGCTCTCAAAGCCTCATCTTCGTTGACTTTTCATTTGTCACTATGAACCAATAATTTCTTTTGAAAATGATTTTTTTTGTCTTGGATCTCATGACACTGTGTATGTGTGGGGATCCCCACGGGGATCCCCACCCCACCCCTCGTTTCTTCAGACGTTCCATCTTAAAATTTCTCTCCCTGTCTTTCTGCTAGTCACTCCCTCTCCCCCCTTCTCTTTTCTCACTCAAATATACTTTTTACTCTCAAGCTGCTTTTTTTTACCACAGGTAGCTACTTCCTCCGTCAGTACCACTAGCCCAAGCCTTTTTCTTGAACTGCAGACCCAGGTTTGTAATAGTCTTCCCTGTCTGTCATCAGGAGTGCTTTATCTTTCAGAGCCGAATTCATACAAAACGCAAATGCCTCCTCTTCTTCTTAGCATTATCCACCCCTCCTCAACTTTCCGTTATTTTTCAATAAATTTTCATTTTATTAGGCCCAGGTCACATGCTACCTCGTTCATACAGCCCCGCCTAGTGTGCCTGACTATGTCTGTTGTTTCTTTCTCTCTCCTGCCGATGCACCAGGTGAACGCCCATCACATTACATGGATTCATTAATATGGGTCAGGGGTCCTCAAATTTTTTAAACAGGGGCCAGTTCACTGTCCCTCAGACCGTTGGAGGGCGGGACTGCAGGCCCTGGGACCAGTTGGCTGCTAAGCAGGACAGGCAGCGGCAGCAAAAACACCCAGTGGGCCGGATAAATGTCCTAGCGGGCCGCATGTGGCCCGCGGGCCATAGTCTGAGGACGTCTGATATGGGTGTTAATTTAAAAAATATGTATTAGCCCTTGAGTATCCCAGATCCATTCTAGGACTTTAAAAAATACAACACTGCTCTCTTTCCCACCTCTCTCTGCCTTCCTTCTGGGCTCTCTCTCTCTTTTCCCTCTCACTCTTCTCTACACTACTCTCTCTCATCTCTTCCCTACTCTCTCCTTATCTCTCTCCCTACTTTTCTCTCCTCCTTAGTGCTGCTCTGCAGCCTCCCTGCCCCCATCAATAAAGACCTTTCGTACAAAAAAAAAAAAATACAACATTGAAGAAACCACCAAAACTGACTTCTTGCTTTCACAGAAAATTTATATCCAATGCTATTGCCCTTGTGTGCAGAAGGTGAAGATGCGTCGGCATATAGCAAGGAAGGCCTGGAAGAATTTTATGGTAAATACTTCTTAGAAGAATGAATGGATAGATGAATCATTAGAACTTTTTCCTTTTTGATATGAAAGTATTTTCCGTGATGGTGAGTCACTCAAAATATTACATCAGAGCCTGAGATTTTGACAATAAACTTGAATCTTTCTTTTTTATAAATAACCCACGCTTCTTAACTCACCATATTTTATGTGTATTCTGTTGGTTCCTACAACATTTGTTGGCCACTTAATTAAAATATTCTATCAAGCATCATTTTGCCAATGTACATGCAAGGCAATTAGCAAATACATTTTTTTTTATTATTCACACAAGTGATAGATCAGCAGTTCTCAACCTGTGAGTTGCAACCCCTTTGGCGGTCATATCAGATATTTACATTACGATTCATAACAGTAGCAAAATTACAGTTATGAAGTAGCAACAAAAATAATTTTATGGTTGGGGGTCACCACAATGTGAGGAACCGTATTAAAGGGTCGCGGCATTAGGGAGGTTGAGAACCACTGTGATAGATAAAAATTTTCCATTAAATTTTTTGGGTGAATTTATTTTTTTTTTTTTTTTTTTTTTTTTTTGAGACAGAGCCTCAAGCTGTCCCCCTGGGTAGAGTGCCGTGGCATTACAGCTCACAGCAATCTCCAACTCCTGGGCTCTAGCGTGTCTCCTGCCTCCACCTCCCAAGTAGCTGGGACCGCAGGCGCCCGCCACAACACCCAGCTATTTT
>CAUYTI010155568.1:0-33479 GCA_963575145.1 Galago senegalensis | reverse complement strand
ACCAAAAAATGGCCAGGCGTTGTGGCGGGCGCCTGTGGTTCTAGCTACTTGGGAGGCTGAGGCAGGAGACTCGCTTGAGCCCAGGAGTTGGAGGTTGCTGTGAGCTGTAATGCCATGGCATTCTACCCAGGGGGACAGCTTAAGGCTCTGTCTCAAAAAAAAAAAAAAAAAAAACACCTGGGTAATGTAAACAGCAAAATCCAGGCTAAGGGAAACAATATAGGACAAATAATAAACCAGTTTCTTTGACAAATAACTTGCAAGGGGAAGAAAAAAGGAGAGAATGAGGGAGGTGAGATAAAGAAGGAATCCCCAGATTAAAGAAGACTAAAGAGCTATCATCCCATTCATTGCTGGATGTTGATTGTATATGGATCCTAATTAAAGGAACTGTAATGAAGAAACCATGTAAGAGATGATTAGAAATTTAAGTATCAGGTATTTGATGATATTAAAGAATCATATTTTTAGGTAAGATAATGGTATTGTTATTATTCTAAAAAATAATTTCTTTGAGGAACCGTACTGAAATATTTGTGGATGAAATAATAGAATGACTTGAATTTCATTTCAAAGTAATCTAAGAAGGGGAAAGAAGGAGGAGATATAGAAGAAACAAGATTGGTATGAGTCAAAATACTGAAGATGCATGGGGAATGACTATATTATTCTCTCTAAATGTTTTTGACAGTTTCTACAATACAAAGTTTTTAGAAAGTGATAGGAATAAAGTTAAACAAAGTGTCCAGAGCTCAGAGGGTCTGGAACACAGGCTGACAGGCTTTAGACTTCTGGAATCCAAGAAAGGTGGCCTTACCTTGTAGAGAACATGCCAGTCGCTGACCTTGGTGTGGGACAACTTCATGCGTTTCAGAATCAGCTACAGTCAGACAAGGTGACAGCCACTGTTTTCCCTCCTCCACTGTAATGCCACTCAGAAACCCAGTTCAGTGCCCAATATGGGCCCCTCAACCTCTTCCCCCACCTCCTTGCTCCCCACCCTGGGCTTACAGGCACATTCTTGATATGACCAAGCAGCCGATGCAACATCTGAGCCATGTCCAGATTCTGAGGCAGCAGAAAAAACTGAATGACATCCAGACGGGAATTGAGTTCCCCTAGGTCCTGCGTTGGACGTGTGAACCATAGCCTGGAAGTGAAAGTTGAGGTAGAGGGACTACAAATTACATCTGTTCTCATCATGGTCTTGATCTCAATTTGCCAAAATGTGTTTGCAGGTCCCTAGGGATTGTGGCAATATGTATCCATAACATGATATCAGAATATACTGATGAGGCAGTGTCCTATTTGTGTGGGTCTGTTTATGTGTATCTATTGAAAATCTCTGGATTGGCTCGGCGCCTATAGCTCAACCTGCTAAGGTGCCAGCCACGTACACCTAAGGTGGCGGGTTCGAATCCTCAGCCCGGACCCGCCAAACAATGACAGCTGCAACCAAAAAATAGCCGGGCGTTGTGGCGGGTACCTGTGGTCCCAGCTACTTGGGAGGCGGAGGCAAGAGACTTGCTTGAGCCCAGGAGTTGGAGGTTGCTGTGAGCTGTAAGGCCACGGCACTCTACCCAGGGGGACAGCTTGAGGCTCTGTCTCAAAAAAAGAAAAAAGAAAATCTCTGGATTTTAGAGCATGATTGTGTGTGTACGTCATGGTTTTGATGGATTAGACGATGTGTCATTCCATGTGGGTATGTGATGGAACTTGTCAATATTTTAGCGGGAGAGCAGTGTGTTAAAGTATTTGTATGCCAGCACTGTAGCTCTCTGGCTGAGTAGGACAGAGGGAGTCAGTATGCATTTGTATGTCTGTATTTAGCTTTGAAAAGTGTCCCTGGGAAATAGCACAGGGATTTGTCTTTTTGTACTCTTTCTATGAAAGTATGTAACTGCCCTATGTGGAATGATAAGCCTTTAATTCATTTTTTTTTTTTTTTGAGACAAGAGTTGCACTATATTGCCCTTGGTAGATTGCTATGGCATCACAGCTCATTGCAACCTCCAACTCTTGGTTGCAAAAAAAAAAAATCTTTTTTTTTTTTTTTGAGACAGAGCCTCAAGCTGTCCCCCTGGGTAGAGTGCCCTGGCATTACATCTCACAGCAACCTCCAACTCCTGGGCTCAAGCGAGTCTCTTGCCTCTGCCTCCCAAGTAGCTGGGACCACAGGCGCCCGCCACAACGCCCGGCTATTTTTTGGTTGCAGCCGTCATTGTCGTTTTGGCGGGTCCGGGCTGGGGATTCGAACCCGCCACCTTAGGTGTAAGTGGCTGGCGCCCCAGCCAGTTGAGCTATAGGCGCCGAGCCTGAACAATAGTTCTAAAACATGGATGTGAAAACTACATACAGTGTGTCAACTATCCCTCCAGACCTATTTAAATCAATCTTCACTTTGGACCTTTGACACGTCTTTTTAGCCAAAAGCGGTCTGCAGATCTGCATTTATGAACCAGTGCTTTGGATTAATTATTTGTATCAATATTCTTGGTTTAGTCATTCAGCTCCTTGTGGGGAGCAAGAGTCTGGAGGGGCAGTGAGGTGTCACCTGGAGCTGTGAGCAGTTACAGTGTCTTCTCTGTTGCTGATTGCCTGATGTTTTCTGTTTGGATGCCTGGGGTCACCTGCTCCATATTGGGGGGGGGGCATCCTCTTATCTTTTGGTGGAGAATGCCCTTCTTGTGCTTTTAGTTTATTCCCTCTTAGAGTGAGGAATCTACTTCCATGACAAAAGTCCAGAGTTGATGGGGTTTGTATGAATCTATGTATTTTATCTGTCTAGAAAGTGGTCTGTGTCTCTAGTTGTCAGGAAATAACTTCTATTTCTCTTTGACATTTTACCTGGTTAGAAGGAAGAGGAATAATAGCTTGGCAGATAAGTAAGTAGGCAGTCACACAGGTTATATGGTTTTGTGTTCTGTCTAACATTTAGCTTTGTAGGGCTGGTTATTTGCAGTAGAGAAACAAGCTCCACACAGTGCACTCTGTATTTTTTTTCCCAGCTCTGCTCAAGTCTAATTTCCTTGCTTCTTCCAACTGGGAGATCCAGAACAAGGTGGTGATAGAGGTCATGTATTTATTTTTGAGGCTTTTTTCTACCTGGCCAAATTATGTTATATCTGAATCATACGCCTAGTAGTATATTGTATGAGATAGAGTTTGGTTACACGTTTAAGCATTGGTGAATTCCTTCAGTTCGTTTTTATCAGTTACGTGATGAGAAGTGCTAAAAGCCCATACTGTTTCCACTGGCTTTCTTAGAAAGCCTCGCAGCTTATTCATTATATTGAACATTTTTTTCTGGAATAACTACAAAAAATACTAAACAGTATTCTTTGTTGAATACCAAAATTATATGCTTTAAATACAATTAGAATACAGCACAAATTCCTATAGAAGACAATGCCTACGGGTAAAAGATCTGTGAATCAGGAGATCTCATTGGTGAGGTCGAGATGGCATCTTCTCTGGAGTGGTCAGATTGATAGTAAGTTTCTGCTCTGCCACTTATGGATGCGCTGATCTGGATCAATACTTTAGTTTTGCTGAATCTCAGTTTTCCTTTTCTTAACTCTGTAGAATGGAGATAACCATTGTAACTACTTGACATGAGTCTTTCAGCAAAGATCAAATACAGTGACATAAATGTGTAGTGCTCGGCACAGTATCTGGTGGCACAGAATGAGTTGTTTGTATTGTCAATCTTTTTCTCTTTTGCCTCGATTACCCAATAATGGCAAGAATCATCTGCTGATTTGCCAGACTGAACATACCCGAAATTTCTTTCAGATTGTATATTAAGGAGATTTTCACTTTTGTTACTATTAACATCATTTTGGTTCAGATAATTATTTGTTTTTGTTGAGAGGACTATCTTGTGCCATGTAAGCTGTTGTGTAATGTGACTGTTGTGTAATGTAATATTCCTAGCCTCTGCCCATCATATACATAGCACCAACTACCTCCCCAGTTGTGACAACCAAATATGTCTCCTTGGGAGGTGTGCAAAATTACTCCAGGTTGAGCACTACTAAGCTAGAAAATTAGGAAAACCTTGGTTTGAAAATTGGTAGGGATTTAGCACCTCAAAGTGTGGTTAGCTAGGAACAGGTCCACTTTCAACCTTTGCACCAATCCAATGATTGGTGCTCTAGACATTTTCATGCCCAGATATTAGTGAAGGAATGTCATAGTAAAAAAGAGGAAACAGAAGAAGGATTTTCTCCATATATAGTGAATGGAAAAGGGTCAAGTCATAGTCAGAAAACCCCATGAGAATATGGGAAACTTTTGTGTTCTCAAGACCAGAAGCACATTTCTCAGCCCAGGAAAGAGGCAAGCTGGTAACAGATAGTGATCACAGTTCTCTTTCATTTTGTTAGTACAGCTGGTGGAGGAGGCATCAGGGTTATAAAAACGTGATGCCTTAAATGTCTCAGAAAATTGTCAGTATCTTATAATGAATTGTACTGAGGTGCGGGATAATTTCAGGGTGCGCTAGGAATTACAAAAAGAGCTCCTGGGAATGAAAGGGTCATAAATAAGTAGTAGGGATGTCTCTGTTGCAACTGAGAGGCAAGGTGTTGGCTGTCTCATGTGATGCCGGAAAAATGATTAGCAAGGCTCCCTCACATGCAAATACACATACATAGCCACAGAAATCTTGAATTTCAACCCTGAAAAAGTGCTAGAGATCTGTGAATTGGCTTCTGTCATCCCAGCACAAGCATACCTAAGTGAATTGTAGGAAATAATGAACCTTTAGTTTCTTATTATGCTAAGTTTGTGAACTGAGATACAAAATGGAATTTGTAAAATTGAAAGTCTTGCATGTGCCAGAGGTCCCAGACATAAAACCATCATTCAACTTAAAAACTGTCTGCTGGGTAACAAAAGAAGATAGCCTCTCTGCCCTCACTGAGTCCATAGCTAAGTGCATGTATAAAGAAAAGCCATTTTGTGATAGGTGAATGTGCGGTGATCTAGGAGCACAGAAAGGTGCACCTAGGCAGCATTGGAGGACGGGCACTGGCAAGTGTCCTGGTTGCCTGAGTCAAAACTTAAACAGTGTGCATTGTATCTACTACACACCAGAGCGTGACCAACAGCTACTGTTTTCTGGACCCACTTCAGGGCCAAATGCTATTGTGTTTGATAAGCACTGGGGGTTTAGGCTTATAATTTGCACAGATTTAACACTTTAAATCCAGTGTGCTAGGCAAGTATATATTTTTTTCATTGAGACTGAGTCTTGCTCTTACACCCCGGGTAGATAGAGTGTGTTGGTGTCATTATAGCTCACAGCAACTTCCAACTCTTGGTCTCAAGCTGTCCTCTTGCCCCAGCCTCCTGAGTAGCTGGGACTACAGGCATCCACCACAGTGCCAAGCTAGTTGTTTTTATTTCTTTGTTTGTTTGTTTTTCTTTTTGTAGAGACGATGTCTTGCTCTTGCTCAGGCTGATCTAAAACTCCTGAGCTCAAGCAATCCACCTACCTTGGCCTCTCAGAGTGCTAGGATTATAAGTGTGAGCCACCACACCAGGCCTCCTAGGCAAGTATTTTAAGTACATTAGCACATAGTTTAAGCACTAAGTATATGGCTTATGGTTCATATGTTTATGGAAATTAGAAACAAATCTTTCTAGAAGCATTGCTTTTGACATCTTCACAAAACTCCCAGCTTCCTGCATGTATAGGGCAGCCCTTTGAAGCTCAGTAGGACTGGGGCTTTATATTCAACTTTTTCAAATACTAGGGGAAAATCCGGTGTGCACTGTTAGTCACAAGGGATAAAGCCAGCCGCAATGATTATCTGGCAGGAGCAGCTCACAGAAAATGAGGTGATTATATGTAGCGTTGCAGCCTGCACGGTCTTCACTGCTCTGAGTCGTGACAAGTCTGTTTTCTCTTTTAATAGCAGCTCTCTGAAAACCCTTATATTGTTAGGCTAATTAGACCTCCTCTTTGGATAGAATAGATAATGAATACCTGGGGATGTACACCTAGAATTCATTATTCATCTGCCAAGATCACACACACTCCCCTGCCCTTGACAATTAGTAATAGGTTCATCATTCTGAGAGTAATCAGGCAGCTATATTTATCACCCACTTTTCTAGTCCTTTAGAGCCCAATGACGTGTTTCTATCGATTATTAAATGCTACCTAGTTTGCTGATTGTACTACTGGTTTGTGGTGCTATTGCTGGAGAAATGGTGCGAATCTTACAGTGTGACTCTGAATTTTCATCTCTGTGTGCCTTGTAAGGTGGCCATAGATAGAGGTTGACTGAATGATTGCAGAATATTGTTGCCGTAGGTGTAAGGAAAGCTCCAGGGCTTGTATTGCTCAGTGACTCTGATGTGAGTTCCTTAGATAGGTATGACTCTTAAGTTAATATTTTGCAAATATGTGCTATATAAAACACTTCCATTTTGAGAAGAATTTAATGAGTCTTTTCTCTAATTGCAGGGTGAACTTTAGTGTCACTTTTTCCTGTGGGGTTGGTTAAGCATATCAATTTTCCATGAAAAATGAACATTGATTCATCGTATCTTCTGTACATGTTATATTTATTTATTTATTTATTTATTTATTTATTTATTTATTGAGACAGGAGCCTCAAGCTGTCCCCCTGGGCAGAGTGCTGTGGTATTACAGCTCACAGCAACCTCCATCTCCTGGGCTCAAGAGAGTTTCCTGACTCTGCCTCCCAAGTAGCTGGGACTACAGGCGCCCGCCAAACACCTGGTTATTTTTTTGGGGGGGTTGCAGCCATCATTGTTGTTTGGTGGGCCCGGGCTGGATTCAAACCCACCACCTTGGGTGTACATGGCTGGCGCCTTAACCACTTGAGCCACAGGCGCCGAGCCTTCTGTACATTTTATTTTGTAAATATGGATTGTTTATGTGAATTTCTAACATAGCAACTCCTTTACTAGCTATTTAATATCTTTAAATCTATCTCACCTAGAGCATTAATGCCTACTCTTAACTCAGTGCTCCTCGGCTGGGGGAGATTTTGTCATTGAGGGGACATTTGGCAATATCTACAAACATTGTTAGTTTTCATAA
This sequence comes from Galago senegalensis, assembly GCA_963575145.1. Classification (NCBI taxonomy): domain Eukaryota; kingdom Metazoa; phylum Chordata; class Mammalia; order Primates; family Galagidae; genus Galago; species Galago senegalensis. The sequence continues at coordinate 26,398 of CAUYTI010155568.1, read as the reverse complement.
TGAGTGCTACTGGAATCTGGTAAGTGGAGGCTGGAGTGCTAGTAAGCAAAATGTGAATGGCGCCAGAACTGAGAAACCCTGACTTTAATCTAATGTACTCAGAGCTCTAAAAATGATTTTACTTGTTCAAAAACTTGACGCATATGTTCATCTGGTCAAAAAGAGAATTGTGGAAATCCCTGCTGAAGCCTCTGTGCAGGGACGCCTGTTCTCTAGCTATTAAACGATTGATTGGCAGGGAGGTTGAGAGATTGAGACAGTTGGGCAAAATCTCACAGATGTTTAACAGTAAGGAAATATCCAACCTGGAAAGTATTTATTCGTGGCATCATAAACCACTACAGAAAATGACTGTTAACCTTTGAGAAAATTAATAGCTCACACATAGTTTTTCCTAATTAGTTTTTAGTTTGTGATTCAACAAAGGATAAATTTGAGACTGGGCATACAGGGCATAGAGTCTCATTTAATTTTTAAGAAAATATTTTCATAAGTCTATCATCGTAAAAGTAATTTAAGAAGGAGAAAATTACATGTATCATAGGATTAACATTTTCCTGTCAAAAGAATGTTGTTGGAAAAAATATGTAATTATATATTACTTGGACTTTGTTCCATGTAGCGAATTTTTTGCAGACCTCTTTAAGAACATTTTATAAAATTCATATCTGCTATCACTTCCATGTTAAGAAGATTTTCATAGAAGAAATATCTCCTTATATCTCCAAATGAGGGAGAGTGCCTGTTCCCACTAAATTACCATATTAAAGTGGTACATTCAGCATTTTTTTCCTTCAACCATTCTGGCCGCAATTATGTTTAGTATAGCAGCAAGGGCTCTTCTGCAAAATGAGTCCATGAGTAGTTATGTTCTAGTGTGCTTTTCACATAAAAATCCCCACAAGAACAAAAACAAAACAGACAACAACACTCAGTAATTATTTAATGAATAAGCTATTTTCTTCAAGGGGCTTGAGAATGGACCTTGCTCTGTTAGTTATTTTTCCTCTGTATTTTCATAATCTGTGTTTCTACTGGCTAGTTCACCCTAATTTATAAATATGTTTGGTATAAAAATTTTAAGAGGAAGCATCAGGAACTACGTACAAGGTGAATTGTAAAAAATTATGGGCTAGCAATTTAACTATATCTTCCCTTCTCACTTCTTCTTCTTTTTTTTTTTTAGACAGAGTCTCACTCTGTGTCCCTTGGTAGAGTGCCATGGCATCACAGCTCACAGTAACCTCAAACTCTTGGGCTTAAGCAATTCTCTTGCCTTGGCCTCCCAAGTAGCTGGGACTACAGGCGCCTGCCACAACGCCCAGCTATTTTGTTGTTGTTGTTGTTGTTGTTGTTTTAGCTGGTGCGGGCTGGGTTTGAACCCACTACCTTTTGTGTATGTGGCTGGTGCCATAACCACTGTGCTGCAGGCACCGAGCCACTTCTCACTTCTTTTCATCTCTCTCTTTCCATTTCCACTATAGCTTCAAAAGAGCCTTGTCTGTTTCTTCTTACTCTCCAGTCGCTGTCTTCAGCATGATGTGCTCTGACTCCTACCTTTTTGAAGTGGTACTTCACAAGATCACCAAGGACCATCTAGTTATCACATCCAAATTCTCTTTTTGGAGATTTCAGGTCTCAAAGTAATTGCATCTTATTGGAGATGACTATCTGGACTATTTGAGCTAAATCTCAGGACATTAGCAAACATCTTACCATATTTGATTAATACTTTCTTGATAGCCCTTAGTACCAGAAATCATTTTTCAATGACTTGCTCCCTACTTTGTACCTAGCTCCTAAACCATGCCTAACTGATGCATATTAAGCATTTAAGAAATATCTGTTTATTGCCTGGGACTGATCAATTTTGCATCTACATCGATTCCTTTCCTAATGCTCTTTTCCTTGCTAGCACCATTCCTTTTCAGGCTTTTGCTAACTTTCTGATGAGATGTGATGTCTTTGAAAACAGACACTGCTATTAGCACATTCGCTGGCACAGGAGGGGCCAGAGAAACACATGCATGAAATCCAACTTGGGTTTTAGTATGAAAGCTCTTAACTGAACTATGTGTTTAAGATAGTCTGTATTGAAGTAAGAAAAAGTATGTGTGTGTGTGTGTGTGTGTATAATATGCTTTGGCTAAGAACATGCCTACCTGTGCCTAGTGTGATAATTAGGTACTGAGCAGAAACTTGGAAGGGTATTAATATATGAATTGATCAGGACTGTAGCATGTGGTTGTGTTTTGTTGCTTTGCCTGCCATTTCAACAAAAAACACAACAATCTTAAAATGGGTCAAATATGGGTAACCATACAAATGTCCAGAAATAGAAGAATGGCTCATGTGTGGTATAATTACTTGGTTTTATATCATGCATTCATAAAAATTATATTGTAAATTATTATTATGAAGATGAGACACTTGATATATTTTTATATGTTAACAAGGCATGATGTGATATTCTGCATGGAATATGAGTAGAAGTTTATAAAATGTGTATAACAATCAAAACTAGTGAGGGATAAACAGACTTTAATAGCAGCTGGGTAATTTTATGGGATTATGGTTGTTTTATTCTTAATTTTCCAAATTCCCCATAGCACTCAACTTTTATGTATTAAAAAAAAAAACATTTCAAAGCTGAATACATGTTAAACAACCTGTGCAAGGGTGGGCGCACTTGTGTTGGAAAAGTCAGAAGAGAAATTGGTCGCAGTGTCATCTTGGTTAATGTAGAAAACGCATTTTCTATTTCTCATGGCTTTTGGGATTCCCTCCATGTTTAATCTATTCCATATCTTGGTTCTCCTTTCATGGTATCACACCCTGGAAATGTAAAAAAAGATTTAAATTACTCCCATGAAAGTGACTTCTTCGAGCTCACACCATCAATCATTGGCAGATCTGGGAATGAAATCCCTCAATTTACAGTCTTAGACTTCATAAGCATCTCGAAAACACTTCCTCTATTCTAAAGTAGTAGCTACATAATGAAGTGTTCTAAATTTATTAGACTAAAAGTCTTAAATTTTCCCTTGGATTTCTATTTCTTTAGGTGGCAACGAAAGTCATTCTAACTTCACTTGTCTAACCCAGACTTGTTTGGCACATGCATTGTGGAGTTTATTAAATTATTACCTCTTCCTTCTCATTATAATTTTGAGAGTAAATCCATGTTCTTGAAATTTATTGCACCTGAATTTGCACCGAGAAAATGCAGCAATTGATTCATGAATAGGCTTTATCATGTAAGTGAATGATGGAAAGTCTCTAGTTCACAAGGTGGTTAGAATGACAGAAAACACATAAGCTTCAGCTCTATGCATCCAACAGTTTTGAAAATCTATGTCGTTAGAGGAATTGGGTTGGAAGTATGATCTGAACCTGATGTAATAATCCATGGCTGCTACAGGCTTTCCACCATCCCATAGGAGTCAGGCTGTTAACCTGGGATATGGAAGCTACTAGGCAGAAGTATATTTTTTAGCCCTGCACAAAAGAATGACTTGTTATCAGCTAATTCAAACAAACCAAATACTTCCTTATCAGTGGCTGGCTGCATACTTTTTGCATTGTTTTTCACTTGAATAAATTGATTGTACATACATAGGCTAATTATAGCAACCCTGACCCAAAGAAAAAGCCTACCTTCTTTAAAGAATACCTGTGAGTCTTAAACTTAGAAATGCCAGATAAAACACAGGGCAAGAGTGTGCTATTGGAATCAAATCAAGATAATTAATCGAAAGTATTGGGAAAAATAAACTTCTCTCCTAACCTATCTCACTCCATGCACAGAACACTCCTCAAACAGGCATACGCCTTCAGAAGAAAAATTAGAGTTTCTCTCAAGAGATTGAATTGCTCAAGAGCAAAAACTTGAATATCATTTAGAAAGCTGCTGGCATGCTTCCTGTTCAATTGGTCAAATGTGAAGCCCATTATTAATCAACCTTGCCTATATAAGGCGTTCCCAGTAAGCTTTTGATATGGTTGATTCTAATGTTAAATACATATACAACAGAGTATATATCTAACATATAGAACCAATGCAGACAAGCAAACAGACAGATATCATTAGACTTTTTTTTTTTTGGTTAAATCATCGCTGTGTACATTCATGTAGTCACAGGGTACAGTGTGCTGGTTTTATATACAATTTGAAATATTTTCACCTAACTGGTTAACATAGCCTTCATGGCATTTTCTTAGTTTTTGTGTTAAGACATTTATATTTTGTGTTAAGACATAAATATTCATTTATATTCTACATTTAGAAAGTTTCACATGTACCCTTGTAAGATGCACCATAGGTGTGGTCCCACCAATCACCCTCCCTCCACCCATCTTCCCCCCTCCCCTCCCCTCCCTCTCCCCTTTCTCCATATTCTTGGGCTATAATTGAGTTATAGCTTTCATAAATTAGTTTCATGGAAGTTTTAAGAAATACAGCATTACCAATACATTAAGAGCTTTCTAGTGCTTTCCCCAGTCATACTCCCTTCTTCAAGGTAGTATTCATTCCCTTGCTCTTCTTTGTGGATTATATGATCTCAATATCTCTCACCAAAGTATTTTGCAGTTCTCCCTGATTTTGAGCATCGGATACACTGAGTCATACTGCATGTTATTCTGACTTTTCACCAAATATGATGCTTTGACATTTAATCAAGTGGATATGTGCAATCACATTTCACTCGGTTTCATTGCTGTTCAGCAGCCATTTTTTATGAATATACTACAATCTATGTCGTACTTCCCTCTCAGTGTGCATTGAAGTTGTTTGTCAGAAAATTCTTGCACTTTCTGTCTCCTGAATGTCATTTGTTACTTCATCTTCACTCTTTTCTTTTTCCGTATTAAATCATGACTGTGTACATTAATGCATTTATGGGGTACAATGTGCTGAATTGATAAACGATGTGGAATGCTTACATCAAACTCACTTGTTATTCTTATTTAATTTTTTGAGACAGAGTCTCTTTCTGTCACCCTAGGTAGAGTATTATGGCATCACAGCTCTTAGCAACCACAAACTCTTGGGCTTGAGCAATCCTCTTGCCTCAGCCTCCTGAGTAGCTGGGACTACAGGCCCTGGCTATGACACCCAGCTAGTTTTTCTATTTTTAGTAGAGATGAGGTTTTGCTCTTGCTCAGGCTAGTCTTGAACTCCTGAGCTCAAGCTACCCGTCCGTGTGCCTTGGCCTCACAGAGTGCAAGTATTAGAGAGGCATGAGCCACAATCTTGAAAAATATTTAAACTGGGCACATTATTCTAGGTTGGCAGTTCTAACCCTTTTCTGCTCCCTTGTTTTGGAAAAGTCAGCTCTCAGTCTAATTGCCATGTGTCAATTATACTTCCCCTTGGGGTGCTTTTAAGATCCTGTCTGTGTCTTTAGTATTCTGCTTTCTCACTATGGTGTGTCTGGGTATATATTTCTTTTCATTTATCCCACCCCAAATTCCTCCATCATTCTGTATTTGAAGTTTGTTTTTCTCAAAAATAACGGAAAAATACCACTCCTCATTTCAAAAAAAATATTTTTTTGCCCCAATTTTCTATTATCTATTGAGATTTTAATCACATACATATCAGGCCTTCTTCCTCAATAAACCATGACTTTTATTTCTCTTTCACATTTTCAATCTATGTTTTACTAGGCAGTATTCCAGATAATTTCTTCAGATTATTTTCTTTCTAATTTTAAATATCTGTCTAGTATTTGTAATAACTAAAAGCTTTTATTTAGAAATAGCATAAATCAATGCCAGCATTTCCAAGTGCATGACCGAGCCTTCCAGGACAGTTTTGGAAATACCTGCTAGTATAATTGCACATTTTTTTCATTAGCTCACAAGGTATTTTATTTCTCAAAAGTAATTGGTTACTTTTTGAAAGTGGTAATATTTTCAACTATTCTAGACCAGAGTATATGTTTACTGATACAATATTTTCTTCATTGATATTTCCACTGCAAACTCCTCTACATCAGCATTTTAGTAATATGAAAAGGTAGCCTGGGGCACTTTTTCATGCTTACTTTACTTGGCTATGAATAATGTAAAGTGATGATTTGTAGGAAATCTTGAAAATAATTTTTCCAAGTTTTGCATTTAGTGCCAAGGACACTTTGTAAATGTACTTATAATTTGATTTAGACACAAATAAAAAAGTAAATTAAACTGGAACTGAAAAGTTTATTTTCTTTTGAGCACAAAACTTGCATACAGATTTTGGTTGTATACAACTATGTTTATGGTGATAAACGGGAACTTTTTTATGATGGCAGAAAAAGAAATACCCAAAATGAAAGAAAAAAGTTTCATAAGGCTTTGGTAAGAAGTATGTGATAAGTTATCTTTAAAGTCTTATATGTCAATATTAAACTTTTAGTTTGGCTGAATGAAAGTTTGCAAATACCATCATTTCAGCTCCAGTCATATCGCCAATAAAGGAATTTATATATTGAGAAAACTTAAACTATGCTTGAGGAGAAAATGTATTCAGGTGTATATAACCCCACTGACATTCAGCTTCTATACACTAACATTTAAATACTAACAAATCTGGAGTTTAGACACGTGACTCTCATTGATTTAATACTCTATTGTAGTTGTTATGTTGTATATTACTTTTGAGAAACTAATGGAATTAGTTAATGTGTCAGAGATATTTATTTTGTTGCTGCTGAATTAAGTTCTTAACTGGAGAGAACAAGCTCTGTAAGATAAAATTGTTTAGTTGAAAAGACATTTATGGTCAAGTCTGTTTATGACCATGTCTTGGCAACGCCGCTAGCTGCATGACTAAGAATCTATTTTGTGCCTCGTTTGCCTTATTTGTGAATTGGATATGAGAATACATATGTGACAGCAATGTCCTGAAAACGAAGTGAGATAAATTTAAGGCATTTATGACAGTGTCTGATAACTTTTATTGAAAATTTATTATGTTTCAGTCATTGTACTGGATACTAAGATACAGAGAGGACAGATAGCTTCTAGCATATAATAATAGGTTAAGCCCATTTCTACCTGTGATGGTTCTTGGCTCTTTTTTATTTGTTTGTTTGTTTGTTTTGTTATAGAGTCTCAATCTGTCACTGTGGCAGGTTCCACAGTGTCAGCCTATCTCACAGAAACCTCAAACTCCTGGGCTTAAGTGATTTTCCTGCCTCACGCTCCCCAGTAGCTGGGACTACAGGCACCTGCCACAACTCTCAGCTCATTCTTCTATTTTTACTAGAGACGGGATCTTGGTCTTGCTCAGGTTGGTCTATAATTCCTGAGCTCAGGCAATCCTCCAGAGTGTTAGGATTACATGTCTGAGCCACAGTGCATGCCCAGCTGGTTCTTGCCTCATAGTTCATTGATGATCCAGAATTAACTGCTTAATTGATAGCCAGTCCCTAGGCATTTTAAATTCTTTTTGCTCCTTCACTAGTACGTTCATAAATGAGTTGCAGTTGCTTTTCACTTCTTTTCCAACTTGTGGGATAATGTACTCATTTACTCAGGCATCTCAAGTGGATTTCTGTCATGCATGATTACACATACACTCTCTGGCCTAAGAAGGAAACTGGCTGGTGAGTACTAACAGTATGTGAGTTGCTATTACATATAAATCCCTATGGTTGGCAATGCACTCTGAGTCCGGAGATCCATTCCCCTACCTTTTTTTAGCAGTCTTTCCCTCTTATAAAATCCTGACCAAACAAGCTTTTAACCTTCTTTGTGTGTAACTTCCATCAGTTTCTGGTATGACTTTTAAAAACAATATTCTCAGTAAACACATACACATCTTGATAATTCACCCTTTGCTCCCAAATTTATCACGATGATGTAATATACTTGTTGGATATATGTTTTAAGATTAGCACATTCTCTGGCTCTGTGCCTGAAGCACAGTGATTACGGCACCAGCCACACATACCAAGGATGGTGGGTTCGAGCCAAATATTTATTTATTTATTTAATTTTTGAGACAGAGCGTCACTTTGTCACCCTCCGTAGGGTGCTGTGGTGTCATATCTCATGGCTACTTTAAAATCTTGGGCTCAAGCGATGCTCTAGCCTCAGCCTCCCGAGTATATGGGACTACTGGTGCCCACTACAATGCCTGGATATTTTTGGAGGTAGAGTCTCGCACTGGCTCAGGCTGGTCTCAAATCTGTGAGCTCAGGCAATCCACCCTCCTTGGCCTCCCAGAGTGCTGGGATTACAGGCATGAGCCACCGCCCTAGCCTGAAATCCAAATATTTAATAATAGTATATCCAGTTAAGCTGCGTGAGTCCTCAGAAGGCCTGTAATACATCAGTTAACCCACAGGCCCAAATTTACTTATTTATCATGCTTTCTCTTCTTCACCTTCACACAAGAGCCTAACACTACTGATTACATTTCATCATTTACTTTCATGGTATATTAGTTCTCCTCTGTTTCAACAATATCTTAACAATGCAGAGTTACCTAGAAGAGTAGAAATCTAGATCTGTGCACGTAAGTTTTGCACTGATCTTTTACATGTGTTGACAATTGCTCTTTTTCTAGGAGCAACACTGTCAAGTTATGAACGCCTTCTGCTTCCATCTTTAGTTCTTTGGAAATAGGTCATATTACTATAATTTCATAGAAAGGTGTAATTTATTTACACAGGATAAATTCTTGAGCCTGAATTTTCTCATTTGTAAGATGATAATGGTACCTGATTCATTGGGTTTATGGGATTAAATACAATAAAAAATAAGAGAAATCACCCTGGTGCATTCTATACACTCAATAAATGGTAATTCTCCATAAATGAAAATATCTAAATAAAATTTCATTAGCTAATATCAAACATTAAATGAAATTTAGAATCATAGAATTTGGAAATAAGTCAGTATGTTGAGGATCTTCTACTTTAGTGATTCTCAACTGCATTCTATGACTCTTGGATTTCTGAAACTGCTCCATTACAGGGCAGCAAGATCTTGTACCTTTTTAAATCTGTTTCAACCAATTCAGAGTAGTTGGATCTTATAGAGTTTATGCATATTTTAACTTCATTATTTTATACAATACTGACAGATTTAAGTCATTCAATTCTTGATCCATCAAGTAATCTGAAATAAGTAACCACTACAACATGGCATATTCTAAAGATATTGACAGGTCCTTATGGACGGATTTTCCTAGTCACTGCCAAAGTTCAGGCCTAGTTTTCAGATATAAAATGTTTCATAGGAAACTCAATGTTCTAAAATGGTGGATGTATGTTCTTGAGAAGTTTATTTTCCTAACACAATGAAATTAAAGTAGAAATCAACAACAGAATGAAATTTGTGAAATAAGAAAATAATCGGAAATTAAGCAATGCATTTTAAATAACACATGTGCCAGTAAGTATATCAAAAGGAGAATTATAAAAATGTTTCCAGCTAAATTGGGTAAACAGCAGGACCACATGTATGGAGCATATTGCAAGGGTACAAGTCAAATCTATCAAGTATAGAACATAAATGTCTTAACATAATAATCAAGTAAATGAGGCAAAAGCTATATTAATTAGTTTGATGTAGGCAGGTCAAATTGTATTTAAAAAATCAACACATTGTACCCCACATATACATAAATGTATTCATGATCTATGTCTATATGACTTAATAAAAAAATGAAAACAAAATATCAGAATTTATTTGGTTCAACTAAAGAAGTACTAACAGGATATAATGTTTCTATTAAAAAAAAAAATCTCAGAGGGTGGCACCTGTGACTCAAAAGGGTAGGGCGTCAGTCCCACATGCCAGAGGTGATGGGTTCAAACCCAGCCCTGGCCAAAAAAAAATAATAATAAAATAATAAAATAAATAAATAAATAATTAAAAATATCTTGATCAATTAACCTAAACTTCTACCACCATGACCACAGTTTAAAGATCTGGAAAAAATAGCACTTCATTTTATATAGAACCAGAAAAAACCTTGAATAGCCAAGATATTACTCAGAAATAAAAACAAATCAGAAGGAATCATGTTACCAGACTTCAAACTACACTATAAACCTATAGTGATCAAAACAGCGTGGTACTGGCAGAAAAATAGAGAGGTAGATGTATGGTACATAATTGAGAACCAAGAGATGAACCCAGACACTTATCATCATTTGATCTTTGATAAGTCCTTCAAAAATATAAATTGGACTAAAGAGTCCCTATTTAATAAATGATGCTGAGAGAACTGGCTGGTGACTTATAGAAGACTGAAACTGGACCCACACCTTTCACCATTAACAGAAATTGACTCTCTCTGGATAAAAGACTTAAACTTAAGACATGAAACTATAAAGAGTCTTGGAGAGAGTACAGGAGAAACACTTGAAGAAATTGGCCTGGGAGAATACTTTATGAGGAGAACCCCCCCTTCCCGGCAATTAAAGCAACACCAAAAGTACATTACTGGGATCTGATCAAACTAAAAGCTTCTGCACAGCTAAGAACACAGTAAATAAAGCAAGCAGACAGCCCTCAGAATGGGAGAGGATATTTGCAGGTTATGCTTCTGACAAAGGTTTGATAATGCAGAATCCACAGAGAACTGAAACTTGTTAATAAGAAAAGAACAAGTAACCCCATTTCATTGTGGGCAAGGGACTTGAATGGAAGTCTCTTTGAAGAAGATAGGCACATGGCCTACAGATCCATGAAAAAATGCTCATCATCTTTAATCATCAGAAAAATGCAAATCAAAACCACTTTGAGATATCATCTAACTCCAGTAAGCGTGGCTCACATAACAAAATCCCACAATTATAGATGCTGGTGTGGATATGGAGAAAAGGGAACGCTTCTGCACTGCTGGTGGGAGTGCAAGCTAATATGTCCCTTTTGGAAAGAAGTATGGAGAATACTCAGGGATCTAAAAGTAAACCTGCATTTGGTCACAAACTCCTGAGCTCAAGAAGGCCTCCAACCTTAGCCTCCCAAAGTGCTAGGATTATAGGCATGAGCTACTGCACCTGGCCAACACACTGTATTAATATCTATAGCTTTGTAGTAAGTTTTGAGATCAGAATGTCTGAGAAATCCAACTTTATTCTTCTTTTTAAAAGATTTTTAGGGATATTATAGGTTCTTTGCATTTCCATCCAAATTAAGATCAGCTTGTCCATTTATGTGAAAATTGACATATGGGATTTTATAGGAATTGCATTGCATATATAGGTCATTTTGAGTGGTATTGCTATCTTCACAAACCTTCCAATCATGAACATACAATGCCTTTCCATTAATTTAGTTCTTCTTTAATTTCTTTGATCAATGTTTTATAATTTTCACCGTGTAAATCTTGCACTACTTTGGTTTAATTTATTCTTAAGTATTCCTTTTTTTTGTTTCTATTGTAAGCGGAGTTATGTTAATTTCATTTTGGATTGTGGTTTGCTGGTATTTTATTGTGATATTATTCAGACATTGAAGAACAAGATGTCTTTATTCTAGAAGACCAAATTTAGAAGACATATAAATTTTGAGAGTTCTCACTTTTAGGAGTATATATGGGGTGTCAGGATGGCTGAGTGGTCTAAGGCGCCAGACTCAAGAAGTATATGTACTGTTTTCCTAGGTAGCAAGACAGGTAATATTGAAAAATTAACTTTTTGTAGTTTCAGACCATAATTCAAAAGTGCACAATTGACACTAGCTCAACAGAGTGAGAGCCCTGTAACCATGAGATAGTTTTGTTATTTTTTTTTCTGGGTCAGTATATGAATTATAGCTGTGCTCTGAATTTTCCTCATTCAATTAAATACAGTGTTCTCAGTTCGAAGATAAAGAAGCTGAGGGTCATGCAGATGGAGTGGTCTTTCTTATAATTGGTGGGAGAGTTGATTTAATATCTCTTGGTTAAAAGCTCTTGTATCTAAAATGTCCTATTTATTAACAAGTTATTGACTAATTATTATTCATTATTTGATGTTAATAATTAACTATCACTTATTCATTAATTATTAATTTATTCCCATTATTAATTTAGCACATTTTAATTAATGAAAAATAGTTGAGAATTGGGACTATATTCAAGAAAATATACACATTTTTATATCTTTCAGAGCTATAAAATACATATATAAAATATATGAGAGCTGAGATGAAATGAATACCTCATTTTATTTTGGTAAAAGTTTGAAAAATAAGTCCCTCCAGTGAATGCTAACAAAATGCCCAGTTTTCAATATACTTTGCAATTCATAATCTAAAGGAAGTTCAATTTTTGACCATACACAGGTTGAAAGTATAACTACCAACATAAAATTGATGCTTTTCTATTTCATGAGCCATGTATAAAACCAGTAGCTAAATTGAAAATAGTTACTTTTAGAGTTTATTTTATCCTATAAAGTTCATGCATGAGGAAGAGGAGACTTTGGGGGATTATCTTTCTTTCTATTTGACAGATTCTTGCTTGAATGTTTTTCCATAAGTATATTTGAAATACAACCACAGGAAAAATAAAAAGAAAAGTCAAACATTGCATCCAACTCAGCTACTGGAACGTCAGTGGATGGCTTTTCAACCTCTGGAGACTATCTGGAGCACTAACAGTATTGATCAGTTCTAAGATCAGCACTCTAGGGAAGTTTAAGTGGTCCAAAATGTGATACATGGACATGAGGCCTATCCCTTGGTTCAGCCTTTCTGAGAGATGTATCTGTGACTTTGTGATCTTGTGGTCAGATGAATCCATTTTTGTTAATTGGCTTTGGTTTTTCTGAAATTAGAAAGGACAAAAATAAGCCTAAGTAATATAAACACTATGATGCTAGACAATGGAGCACATTTTTGAGAGGGAGTTCTATTGCCTAAAGAGAGCTAACCATGACCATGTGCAAGCTAACCATGACCATGTGCGAGGCAGATGTAGCGTTGCATAATTCAGAAGTCCTTCCCACAATATTTCAAAATGTTTTCACTGAAGACTTGGAAAATTTCTTAACAATGTATAAATTTTAGTGTATTTGAAAAGGAGGATGAAGTTCCTTTCTATACCATAATTCTGGATTGCTAAATACCATCTACTGAGGAAGGAGGGCTTTTAAGATTTTAATGATTATTTTAATTATTATAATAATTAATTATTTAATTTTAATTGGTACATAATACATGTACATATTTATGGAATACAGTGTGATATTTTGATATGTGTACACAATGTGCAATGACCTAATAAAGGAATATATTCACCGAAAATAAAATCAGCATGTGGAAGAGATTTCTGTACTCCCATGTTTATTGCAGCACTATCTGCAATCTTCCAGATATGGAGGCAACTTAAAGTGTCCATCAGCAGATGAACAGATAAAGGCAATTTAGTATATGCATGTAATGAAATATCCAGCCATAAAAAGAATGAAATCCTGCTATTTGTGACAACATGGATGTGCCCATAAAAGACACCATGTTAAGTGAAATAAGCCAGGAACAAGAAGACAGATATTGCATTTTCTCATGTATATGTGAAAGGGAGCAGTTTTTAAATAAAATGATATAACAATTTGGGTCATATTACTGGTATGTGTATGCCAGAGAGAGAGAAGAAAAGTGAGTACACTTGCAAAGACCATGACCATAAAAAAAAAACAGTGAATCTGTGTAGTGTTCCTGAACATTTTAGATCAAGAGTTCTTGGAGAATCTCATGAGAGCCATCAAACCTCTTACCAGAAATACATATACTCTCTAGGCAACTATTACTTTGTTCACTGAATTTTGCATGAAATTTCAGAGGTTTTAGGCCATGATGTGTGCTTAAATGAGCCCAAATCTCCCATGTTAAGAACTACTGGAATAAATAGTGGAAAAACAGGCTTTTAAGAACTTGACATTGATAAGGAAGTGGGGCTCCAGGCTTTCTGTAATTAGTGGCGCAAATCCACAGGTTTTTGCCTATAGGTAAGAGTTTATGAGTTACGAAGCTGCTTTTTAATGCAGATTGTATTTAGAATTATAGTCTAGCTTCCAGGCTAACTGGGCCCCTTTTACTTTCCACAAATCCTCCCATCTTCAATATTTACACCCCAAATTCCAGTTGCGCTCCACTCTTCTCTCTCTGGCTCATATTCAGTAGTTAAGCAACGTTTGAAACTCCAAGAAGTGCAGGTCCAAATGCCCAAGACAACCTCTCCAGGCATAGAAAATGGGCCCATCATTCTCATTGCAGGGATAGTTAGAGAATGTTCCTGAGACCATTGTAGAAAGGAGGAAAGTTAGCCACTGTCATGTTTTTGAAGAAGGTTAAACAGTTTCTTTAAAATCATATGGTGATTCAGAAACTCCAGGCTGAAGAAGAGAAACCTACATATTAAATGCACACCGACATATATCTGAAGCCAGCCAGTGGTCTGTAGAAAAGCATTTGAGAACCACCGATCCAGCAAAGTAGTAAAGAAAATGAATAACAACAATTCTTGAGGACTTCCTCTGTGAGACACTTAATATATACACTCCCATATAAACCTGTGAAAAAATTGGAGAGTCAAATACTTTTGTGATGATGCTATCTCTCGTACATGTGCACATGTGAGGAAAATGAGGCAATGGGAGATCAAATAACTTCCCCAACTTCACGAAGTGAAGAAGAACCAGGTTTGTTAGCCAAGTCTGTATGACCGGTGGGTTCATGGTTTCTTACCCTTTTCTGTTCCATGCATCTCTGTGCAGCTCCAGTGAATCCTACTTACTTCTTCTCAGAATGACATCTTTTTTTTAGTTTTGTGTAAATGAGAATTTATTGACAAAGACACAAGGTCAAGCTTTCCCCGGCCCCCACCCTCCCCAAGAACAGATCCCAATAAGAACAGAAGAATGAGAAGCATTCTTAGGGGAACATTTACCAAGCTTCACAACACAGACACACAGAACTGGCTTGGGCGAAGACACTCAAGGAATCTGACTAGCAAGAGTTTGGGCGTTTGCATCCCTTGCCCTTTGTATGATGTCAGCTTTTGTTACAAAGATATACTCAGCTGTAGGGGGCAGATACAGGGCAACCTCCACCATGCTCCCCCAATGTGGCCAAGCTTGGAATGGGCCAGAAGAGAAGCTGTGGTGGAGGAAATGAGTCCTTCAGGAGAGAGGTCCTTTCCTGTGGACTCCCTCCTTTCCTTTTCTCAGGGATGCAATGAGAGGTAGCCTTCCCAGGGAGAAAAGAGTTCATGGATCAACTCAGTCAGGTCAGCTGAGAACGGTAGCTTCTATCCATCACTGGTGGGAGGCTGAGAGAAACCTAGTTTCAGAGGGACATACCCTGGTACCAAACTGTTGTGTATTCTTGCCCTGACATACTCTTCCTATTGGAACTAGTTTGCTTTGAGATGAGAACACAGATTTGTAGTGTGAATCTTCACTGCTTGTATCCAACTAACTCCGGGGATGAGCTTCTCTCACCCCATACCCCACCAGACTCTCCACCTGCAACACACAGCCCTGTGCTATTTCTTCTTGCCTACACACCTAAGTTATAGGCATATTTCCTTTCCCCATCCCAGTCATTCTTCTCTTGAACATTTTCAAGTGTAAGAAATGGCTTTGGGAGACCCACACTCCCCAAGTTTTGCAACTGGCAGGAAGAAGGGTCATTTTAGACATAACAGGGATCAGATATAGTTCTTGCTCTTGCTTTCCACAGTTACTTCTGAGTCCCATGACTTTGATTTGAGTCCAACATGAGGCCTAAGGGCTCTGAAGTGCCTCTGATTTGAGCAGGGGCATCTGAGAATAGTTGGTCACAAACCCTGACCAAGGGTTATATCTTTTAAGTGTATGAAATGAAATGCATTGAATCCTAAAGCAAACCAACTACATTGAACTTCAGTTATCAATCTACTAAAAATAAATATAAAATATAGTGAAATGTGCTTCTATATTAGTGCTTTAAGTAAGAAGCTCTAGGGACAAGTCTAAAAACTAACACAACTTCAAAGTAATGATAAATGTAAACTTTGAGATATCTGTAATAAAGAAAGTACCCATGATTTCTATTGAAGACAAAGTCATAAATACTGATAACATGATTGCTCTTTCTTGTCTGCATTCATAATGGAAGGAAATGCCAAATTCCAGGTAAAGGTTAGTGAAATAAAAGTGTATGTTATTTCCCTCATCCAAGTTCATGGATTATTTGAATTCCATTCCAAGACTCTGGGATAAGAATTCCTGCTGTAGAGTTAAGCTTTTCACTCGGGTGATGAAAAATTCTCAACTAGAATGAGTAAAGATTAGTAGTCTGGTTATAGTTCTGGCATTCTATGACTTTCCCCAGTATATGATGTCAAAACAATATTTAAAAATTATTACATTAAATTTAGTTACAAGGTAGTGTTGTTGGGAAGATTTACTCACCCCCAATGAGATAATTGTTTGCTTTTTTGTACCTAAACATTTTAGACTTCCTACTACAGAGTATAAGTGGGCTCTACGCTGTCTCTGGTCCCGTCTTTAGCTTTATCTCTTTGAGAATTGTTCTTTCTTCAGTTGACCAAACTTTCGTCATCCTTCTGAAGTGCTCAGATTCTATACTCATCAGGCTCTTGTCCCCTCTTTTTTCACCTCTATCTTTAATGAACTTCCTCTTACCTCACTTTCTCAGTTTAAGTTCTCTATATGATTTTGTTCCCTGGCTCTCTCTTTCTACTCTTCTCTTCAATTTTTCGGATGTCCCTACGTCCTTTTATTCTTCCTAAAATAATGCTCAACTGTTACTTTTTTAGAATAACACAAAATATTCTCCGATCCATCCCCACTCCCAGGATCAAACTCATGAAAAGGTAAATTGTGTTTTCATTTCTCCATTTTCATTGTCCAGAACTCCTCCTAAATCATTTGATATCTGACTTCCACCCGTTCCAGTGATATTGTAATTCTAATCATATTGTTCTATGGAAGTCACTGAGGACTTACTAAATTCTTAATTCAACACCCTTTACTCTCTTCTCATATTTCGAGGATTGTCTGGGGCATTTGGCTCTTCTCTCCTCAGTTGGTTCATTTCTCTTCCTTACTGTTCTTTCTCTCCCTTTCTATGTCCCTTTCCTACTTATAATCTATTAATATAAAGGAATAGAGTTGAAGCCGTGTGTGCCACTAATAACAAATAATAGTATTATGAAACTAATTTATACCTTTTATATGAAAGCTATCACCAAATAGCCTAAGAATATGGGAAGGAGGGAGGGGTAGGGGAGGAAAGGTGGGTGAGTGTGGAGCAAGGGTGATTGGAGGGATCACCTCTGTGGTTTATCTTACAAGGGTACAAGTGAATCTTTCTGAAAGTAGAATATAAACGTCTTAACACAATAACTAGGAAAATGACATAAAGTCTATGTTAACCAGTTTGATGAAAATATTTCAAATTGTATATGAAAACACCACACTGTACCCCATGATTGCACTAATATACACAGCTATCATTTAATAAAAAAAAAAACTATGGAAATCATTATAATGCAATGAAAACAGATTGATCAGTGAAATAGAATTCAGAGTCTAGAGCAGTGATTTTCAACCAGTGTGCCACAGCATACTGGTGAGCCATGAGAGGATCTTAGGTATGCCACAAAAAATTTTAAAGATCATTAATTAAATTATTTTTGAAAGAAGTTCAAGGCACAGTAAGTATATTCTTTTTTTTTTTTTTTTGCACTTTTTTGGCTGGGGCTGGATTTGAACCCGCCACCTCCAGCATATGGGGCTGGCATCCTACTCCTTTGAGCCACAGGCACTGCCCAGTATATTCTTTGTAACTCTTTTTTTTTTTTTGACCAACATAATTTTAGTGTGACACAGAAGTTTAATTATAGGTTCAAGTGCGTTGTGAGGTAAAAAAGGTGGAAAAACATTGCTCTAAAGGGAGAGGGCATGCAGAAAGAAAAAGAGGGAAGGTGAGGGTATTGAGGCAAATGGTTACATTCTTGTAAGTCCCAAGAAGTCTACATTTTAGATAAGAAAAAATGAATATTTGGAGAGAAAAAGGGAACAAAGGAAGAATCAGTTGTAAAATATCTCTTGGTGGGTGAAGGAATGATTGATCTCATCTTGTCACTGTTCTGCACCTGGGAAGATAAAATTGTAATTAACATTATTAGGTAGAATCAATAGACTTCACTTACGGGATCTAGACTGGTCTGCAGACCCAGTGTTATAATTTGCTCGTCATAGTGTATGGGAAGCCAGCAAAAAATTTCCTCATAAATGATCTGTGAGAGCAGTCAGTCCTCTGCAGATGTCCAAGGCCTTTTGCCTTTCTGTGAGGTTCTGGCTAATGCATAATGTTAGTGACAGCTATCTATTTGGAAGAGGGTTTTGGATGACAGCCTCCAGCCTTGACTTTCCCTTTTGCATAAGAAGGTGGAGTGTGGTCTCAAGATTTTTATACTTCTTTACAGTTGGGACACACAGTTTATATGAAAAATGATATGACAATTAAATAACTGGGGAGAGTTTCACTCTAGCAAGAAAAAATTATTTCAAACCTTACACATTTTTTGAAAGGAATAATTGTTTCTTTTTTCATGATGAAGAATGCATATTTTATAAATGACAGGATTCATTTCTGCCCACTGAGATGTTCATTTAGATCATATTTCCTGTGAAAAGGAAAATAACAGAGAATAATTGTTCCAGGTATTGACAGAGAAGGACAAAGCATTAGCCCACTTTTCCTGTACTTTGTGCTTGCATCTTACATTGAGTCTTATCACTCTCCTTCAATTATTCCCAACTCCATACATCTCAAGAGATGCGTTGTTTCCTTACAGAAGAGACTTCTTCTAAAAGGAACAAAGCGTAAAGAATAAACAGTCCAAAAATATCTTTTGGTACATGAATCATCAGTTTTCAAATCCCCTTCACTTATGTAATCTCTCTCAACTCTCAAGACAATCCTGAGAAATACGCTGCGTGGGTTTTATCATCTCTATCACATAGATGTGAAAACAGAGTTCCACAGAAATTTCTGCTTGACGTCGCAATCTCACTAGATGAGATTGAACGAAATTCTGTAAACTCTTCCCACTGACCAAATTTTAACAAGCAGACTTTTATGAAGTCAACATGGTGTAGATTCAGTACTGTCATCTCACTCCTAACTATAAGTCTCTTCCAAGTCCCAACTCTAACATCCTTTGAGAGCCCTCCCATCACTGACTTCCACAGCTCCTAGACCAGCAGTCCAGCCTTATCTTTCTAGAGTCAGCTCCCCTTGCCACACACTTTTTGTGGTACTCACTGGCGCTTATCAGGTGTACTTCCCATTCTCTCTCTTTTTTTTTTAGCTAACTGGCAGAACTTAACATACTTAACGTGCTGGCGATTAGTGGGCCTCCTACCTTTTTTACTACCCTATACCCAGAATACATGTTGGTATTTTGAAGGCAGTGGGAACAATATCTTCAGCCAAGCTAGTGACTTGGTGTTGGACACCTCCATGCCTAAAGAGCAGAGATGAGCACAAACACAAATTCCATCTTATTTGGTGACAGATTTATTAGAAAGGGTCATTAAAGACATAGATTAATTATACTCTGAATGACCTTGGAGCCCAAAGGAAAAGGAAACCAAACTTCTCTTTCCTTTCCCCACACCCTATATATGGCTCCCAACACTCCAGGCTATTTAAAAAGCTAAATGGAAACTGGATGGAGTCTGATAATGTTGACCTCTCATTCTCTGCAATTTCTCGAAATCTCAAGAGAACAACCTGATTGCATACCTGGGAAAGATATTACATCATATTGTTTTTCTAGACCTTAGTTCCACAGGTGATAAAAGACCCCTAGTTCCTCCCATAAAGCACCACTTTTAGGCTTCAAATTTGTTTCTCTGGAGTTATCATTTAATTCCTGATTGTAAAAAAATCTATATATTCAATAGAAAAAGCAGTATAAATAAATCCATTGCTAAGAATATGAAAACTATCTCAGCATCAATTAAGGGCAAGTAAAAAGTAAGAAAACTAAGAATATATCCCTTTTTTGATCATTTTTTATTTTTTATTAGATCATAACTGTGTACATTACTGCCTTTATGGGGTACAATGTACAGATTTTATATACAACTTGGAATGCTTGTGTCAAATTGGTTAACATATAATTCACCTCACTTATTTAATTGTCATGTTTAGACGCATATACTCTCCTAGTAATATATTTGACATGTACCCTTTTTCTAATGAATAAACACAATTTCTTCTTTGAAAAATAGCTTCCAATCACATAACTTTTAATATTAAATGTTCCATTTCATACTATGATATAAAATCAAATGGATCTGAAATTTCTTCCTTCTGAAAGGTTTTTGTATGCCTCAGCTCCAACTTTCACTTTGTCTTTTGCCCATTCTTTTTACCTCCATTTCGGCTCTTCGGATTGTAAATTTATTTTCATAGGCTGTTTTCTATCAGGTCAGATTTTCTGAATGCCCAAGAGACTGATGTAATTCTGACCAGTGTTGATGGATTGAATAAAGTCACTAATCATTAAGTGAAAGTTATTCCAGACAAAAAAGGAAGAGAGTTAAGAGGAAAGATGGGGCCTGTGAGGAGGGGGTAGTGTTCTGACTTTTGAACTTAGACAGATTTTAGACAAAAACAGCTGTATGTAAGACATGGGTGATGATGGAATACCTTAATTGCTGTCATCAGGATTTAGATGCACTTGAGAGTGGCTAGAAGTCCTGGCATATTGGAATTACCATTGGAATCTTCCTTCAGAAAGAAAAGGTAAGCACTGATTATAATGGTGCATGCTGATCAGGCTTCAGAGTAGCACAAGGGAGAATAGCGTCCATTGTGCCTTTATCCCTACATCTATGCTACAAATTTCTGACTCTTTTATTATTCTGTCTTGAGGACTACTAAGTCAGAGTGATTGTCTTTTTGCCTTCCTACCAGTGATGCTGAGTAATATTAATTATGATTTAAAAATTGAGTTTTAAAAATTATAGGCCCTCATCTTGTTATGCAGCCACTCTACATTAACAGTTTAAATAGTGTTGGATTTGGCTACAAATCTAAATATATTTTCTTTTCTTTCTTTTTTTTTTTTTGGCTGGGACTGGGTTTGAACCTGCCAGCTCCGGCATATGGGGCCAGCACCCTACTCCTTTGAGCCATAGGTACTGCCCTATTTTCTGTTTTTCTAAGCAATACAGAATATAGTTTTAAAAACTCACCATATATTGCTCCATTAAAGCAAGTCTCAATAATTCCTAAGAATGAGTGTCATTTAGATTTTATACTTTAACCACCATTCAAATCAATTAGAAATAAATGACAAAGAGAAATTTATTTTAGAAAACAACTTGTAAGTAACACACAGGTTAGCAAACATACTATGAGAGAACCTATAAAAGAAGTAAAATTAAAAGACAAATGACAATATTACATGTGAAAATGATTAGAACATAACTAAAGCAGTACTTAGAGGAAAATGAATAGCTTTAATATTAATACTTACATTAGAAAATAAAAAAGACTGACAGACACATAATGTGCTAACATACTATAGCTTAAGTTGGGAAAGAATAACAGAATGCAACCAATGATAGTAGGAGAGAAAAAAATAATAAAGAATATAAATTGATGATATAGAAAAAGAAAGTAACCATTTACTTTGTAAATAGAACCAAAGTTGATTAACAAAAATGTGTATCTAGTGAGGCTAAGAAAAATAAGAGAAACACAAACAGTATCTATGAAAAAGGATATGCTACAATATAGAAGAAATGAAATGGATGATGAAAAATTCATTTGCTCTTTTCAAAGTTTGTTTTTAAGATCTTTTAGGGAAGATATAAAGTGGCCTTGTCTAAAGAGTAATTTAGCCTCACTGAAGTATTAGTATATTACTGCACTTCCTGCACTCTGTACTGAATGTTCCATATACTAAAGGAGGTTTCTTCACAATGGCTCAACTGATTATCAGCCCTTAGGAAATTCTGAAATTTTTAGTGTTACTGTTTTCTGGTTCTTTTCTTTCTCTAAAAGTTATTAATATTTGGCTCTGTGGTATTGCAATTTATGTAATAAGCACACATTGGTATTCAACTGTATACTCAAGGGATTCCCTATAAAAACTTCAAGAAATTCTCTTTGGGTAGACCCATTTTCTTGAGTATTCTATCCCAAACTTTAGGTTTCTTGATATCCTTGAACTCTGTCCTCTGTCTCTTGAACTTAACAAGCTTGTTGGGCTCCCCAGCCTTGCTCATTTGAAGTGTTTTCCTTTTCTCAGGGATTACAGTTCTTTTGCTCGGTGTCTAATATTAGTTTTCTACATTTTCTCAGTTTTCTAGTTGTTTACAGTGACAGTAACTCCAGAATATCCTACTCTCATGTTGTTGTTAGTAGAAATCTATGAGAGGTATTTTAAGTTCTTGTCTACAAATTCCAACATCTGGTTTGCCCACAGACCTAGTTCATCAGGTTTCAAACCAGCCAGATTTTCAAAATCTAATACATAATATTTTCCTAGTTCTTTATATGTGTAGGGATTTTTGTATTATGTAGCATAATTGTGTGTTACTTTGTTCAGGATCTGGATTCAGTTCTTTCCTCAATATTTCTTCTTCTCCTTCTCCTTTTTGTCAGTTAAGTTACTATCATATCACCTTCATTTTCATCTGGCTTAACTTTGTAAGAGCTGGTCTATTTTCATTTTGTCCTTAGCCTTTGGGTCAATATTTTAGTCATGGGACATAATCTTTATGATTCAAGTATTCCCATGGTGTTGCTGGAAAGTCTGAGCACCTTTAGACTTTTTACTCAAACTCTAAAACTTGGTATCCCCAGAAACAGAAAGCCACTGAAATTTCTGCTCAGCTCTGCCAGCCTTCTAATTATTATTTCTCCCTTGAAATATTGCCCTGAGCATACGTAGTTCAAGGGTCAGTCAAGAATTTGAGGAGAATTTACTTGTAGATATAGGGCACCCACCCCCTCTGTGGCACCATTTTTTTTTAAATTCAGCAGGTAAAATAGCAATTTTATTACCCCATACTTAACATTGGAAATAATTCATTCTTTGAAACTTAGAAGTTTCTGTTGAAACTCTATCACTGTCCTTCAAAACTCTTAATTTACTTTCTCTAGTCTGAAATACACCCTGATGTTTAAAAAGTAATTCACCAGGCACTGATGAGTATTTCATAGACATGTTTTTCAAGCCTCACAACAGCTTAAAAGGGAGATGTATCTCAGTCCTCATGTTATAGCTGAAGGTAGCTTAGAGAGAAGAAATAGTGTGTCCAGTGTTACACAGCCAAGAAGCTAAGGGATCTGGGATTTGAACTGTAATCCAATTCTGTATATACTACTATATACAACATTATGCTACTGCCTCTTGGCATAATTCTCCAGTCAGAAGCAATCTCTCTTTTATTTAAATTCCTTTAGCACATTAAATTCCTTTGGGCATTAATCATACTCTGTTTCATTATTGAAGTGTGTTTTTATTCCTCTGTAAGCCTTGAAGTCAGAAGTCATATCTTATTAATGACCTTTCAAGAGAAATCATAAAACTTGGATTCAATTCCCACTTTCACTTACTAGATGATACTGTAAAAAATCACACACACACACACACACACACACACACACACACACATATGAGATCTAAGAATTAAGTCCATGAACAAATCAAAATTGCTACATACCTCATTGCTGAAAGTGTGACCATATCATTATGGTCACCTTCAAAGTGCTCACCTTTAGAAGTGATGCACCAATGCCCGTACCTAATCTACCCTTCAAAGCAATTTTGGAACTCTTTCTAGAATGGCCATCAAAGCTATCATACAAAGCTATCATATGATTACCCTTGATACCTTGGATGTCATTAGAATGTCTTCCATACTATTGTATGGATAGTCTTCCATACTATTTCCTTTATCTTTGGATAAGTATGAATGTCTTCCATACTATTTCCTTTATCTTTGGATAAAGAAAAAAGGAAAGATCACCTACATATCTGTTTAACAAGGGTACAAGTGAACTTTTCAAGAACTAGAATATAAATGTTTTGACACAATGACTAAGCAAATGACATGAAATCTATGTTAACCAGCTTGATGAAAGTATTTCAAATTGTATATGAAAACACTACATTGTACCCCATGTTTGCATTAATGTATACAGCTATCATTTAATAATAATAAAAAAATACCTAAAGTTTAGGTGAGCCTCTGGGGTTGGCCACAGTTCTCATGGATGCCATACACGGTTAGTAGGACAATTAGATGTTACCCATGTGACTACACTGGGAGAGGAGACCTGGGAATTTGAGTTCTTCTGATTTCTTTCCGTGAATAGTTTCTCTTTGCTGATTCTAACATATATCCTTTTGTTGTAATAAACTATTATTATGAGTTTAAAAAAAAAAGAAAGAAAAAGAAAAAAGGAAGGCCAGATCAGGTGAGTAGGGGGAGTGTTCCAATATTTGTTTACTGTGTAGAAACTCTCACAGTGCTGTGTGAGCTGGTACATTGTCATGATGCCAGAGCCATACCTTTCTCATGCAAGATTTTAGGTTAAGATTTTCCTAACTATTTCTCTATCAATGTTTACTTGGTTTACCAGGCTTTTCACAGTCAGCCAACAATTCAAAGAATTTTTTCAATGTATTTTTCAGTTCTGCTCACTAATGTCTGCCCTGACCTATCTTTATCAGTGATATTTTCTCTCCCCTCAGAAAAACATTTAGTCCATTGGTACCCTGCCATATTCTTCATGGCACTATCCCCACAAACTTGGACTCACATGTCCCTGATTTTACTTCCACTGTTGCCAAGTTTAACAAGAAATTCATCAATGTTTTTGTTCATTGTTCTAATTTAAGCTCTGACATTCTTGTAATGACACACAAAAACAGGCAGCAATAGTAATGAACATCATTCAGCAAGACACTGACACATGTTGACAGGACCATGACTGTGAGACATTGATATACCAACGTTATGAAACCTTACGGAGTTGTTTGTACAGTGCTGTCAACATAAGTGCATGGTGGCAAGTTCTCAAACTTAATTGTCAGATTGTATATGTGTGTGTAATGTCTTCAATAACCATGAAGACATTATTATTTCCATTTTCTAGTAAAGAAAACTGGTGCTTCTCAAGAACAATAGATGTTCAATAACTGTTCTTGATGTAATCACTCTTAGCATGGCCTTTAAATGCCTTTCTAGACACATAGATCCTTGCACTAACAAGGAGCCCCTTTCTACCTTCCCCTTTACATGGGGCAAGGTGAAAGGCTGGGTAGCAGCTCTCAAATCGGTCTTTGAAAGTGAAAGCAGTTGACCCTTTTCCAGCGTTCTCTGGTCTAATTGACTTCCTGCAGTGAAACCTTTATTTTAAAACAGGACTCCAGAGCCACCACGGGCTAAAAGACAAAAATCATGTCTTTAACTCTATTCTTTGGTTTGGGATGAAGTGTCCTGAACTTGTAACAAATGTCCTCTTATTAGCAAATGGAAAAGCATAATTAAGATGGCTTTTCCACCACTTTTAATGAGATTTCAACTTCCTCTTTACCTCACTTTCTCATTTTTTTAATGAGATACCAATTTCCTCCTGCCCAGCACTCACAGATACTTTAAGCAATAAAACAGACAGCTTTGAATTTCATCTTGTGTGAAGTTTTGGTACTAATTTATTTATCTGTTTCAGACTCTTCTCTTGCTAAATGGCCTGTTAACCTTTAAAAATTAACAAGATGTCTCAGACCAAAATATTAAAGAGAAGAGGAAGAAAGAAACAAAGAGTAGGAAGTTGGGGAAGAAGAAGGCTTCTACTTAGGGCAGCATGGAAACATTGATATTTTCATATTGCTGCCTTCAACTTTAGTATCCTTTAGACATACAGGCCTACAACAAAGACTTTTTGCTAGTTTCCTACAACTTCTTTCCAATTAGGGTCCAAGCATAACCCAATCTGTCCAGACTGAGAAGCTGGCTGGGGCCATGCTGATGTAAATAAGGACACATTGCAGGACTAGGAGCAGCAGGCAGCTCCTAGAAGATGTGTAGGTGGTAAAGGGCACAGAGAAGGGCTTTCCTAAAGGCTGTAGAATCAGCACAGCCTAGCTGCTACCTGGTGTGCGGAGAGAGGCAGTCTTGGCAAGTTTGGGCAGAAATTGCTTATTTCTTAAAAGATATATATTTTTAAAACTTGAGTAACTCCTTGAGACTTTCAAAAGTCCTGATGTTTAGTACAAAGATTTTTTTTTTTAATTGAATGTTAACTATGTACATTAATGCACTTCTGGGGTACAGTGTGGGGTTTTCACATGCATTCTGAAATACTTCCATCAAACTGGTCAACACAGCCTTCATGTCATCTTCTCAGTTATTGCTTTAAA
>CAUYTI010155567.1:0-10707 GCA_963575145.1 Galago senegalensis | reverse complement strand
CCGTGGCATAGCTCACAGCAACCTCCAACTCCTGGGCTCAAGCGAGTCTCCTGCCTCCGCCTCCCAAGTTGCTGGGACCATAGGCACCCACCAAAATGCCTGGCTATTTTTTTTTTTCCGGTTGCAGCCATCATTGTTGTTTGGCGGGCCCAGGGTGGGTTCGAACTCACCACCTTAGGTGTATGTGGCTGGCGCCTTAGCCAGTTGATCCACAGGCGCCAAGCCAACAGGTAAGTTTCTTACAGAACCTCATACCTATGCATGTTTTACCCAAGTAAATTAGGTATATGCTTTTTAAAGCAATCATATAGGTTACACTTAGCAAATCTGTCCCTTTTGGACTTTAACGCCTGATGGTAGGCATGTTTTCCTTCCTGTATGCAGGCAGCTTCTACCAGCATCCCAGGGATCCCAGAGACACAAGACCGGGAAGTAGCAGAGAGGCCCGGCCTTTGGTGCAGAGCCAACTACAACCTTAGGGAGGTGACACCACCTCTGATCCCCAGAGAGATTGCAAAGTCAAAACATTAAAACTTCTCCACATGGTTATTATCAGAGTTAAATTGGCTAGTTAAGCTGCTGACTAACAATAGATACCCCATAAATGTTAGTTTCTTATTCCCATTCCCAACATAAGTAACGTGATCCAGGACAAGTCTTCCAGGTCCTAAAGTGCTAGTAAATGAAATAATAGGTGCTTTGAGTATTGAATATTTATCTAAAGCCAGCCATTCTGAGATCTTTTTTTGCCAATGGCTTATTTTTGCTATATCATCAAAATATACAATATTCACACAATGATCACATTTCAAATATATGAGGAACTTGCGAAATTGATAATTGTATCCTATCTTTGAGCATCACCTACCTCAGGAGATGCTGTGTTCAGTGAAGAAGTTCTAAGTGGCCTCGTGGGTACCTATCTTGCCCAGAAGTCACATCTTTGAGGCAGGCACAGGTGACAAAGTGATGCTGATGTGACTGGATCAGCCTTTCAAGACATTTGACAATTTCATAATCAGGAAGAGCAAGATCGGTCACATTCAAGCCCAGCATCTGGGACACGACCTCTCTGAAGTCCACCAGCTACAAGATCAAACAGAAACCCTTCACCTGGGAGAAGAAAATGTATCAGCTCCACTAGTGCTGAGCCAAATGCAACAACAACAACAAACTGTAGAAAACCCGGGTTTGCAGGAAGTAGGCAAATTATTCACCCTCTTTAGCCTTAGTTCTCTCATTTATATAATACCAAATTACTTCCAAGTCCCTTCAGGTGCCAACCTTCAGAGATTTCAGAACCACTTTTCTGATGAGCCAATTAATGTGGGATTGGCTACTAAGTCGAGAATCCCGATAAAGCAATTATGAACAAGCCCCTGGCCTCACTCCATTTCCGCACCATATACCCACCACAGAGGGCTGCTCCGAAATTCTGATCAAATGAAAGTACAATGTACGTGCTCTGTAAACCAGGAAGTGCCGTGCACAGGTTGGTGTGGTTGTGTCAGTGGAAAATAAGTGCTTACACATTGGAATTTTAGCTGGGTGATAACCTCTTAAACTCAAAAAAGAACAAACAGCAAGAAAGTGAGAACAGGTAAAAGCAGGAAGACTTCCAAATTATTATTGAAGCCCATCACACAGATTTCTATCTCATAAGCTGTAACAGTGGACCACTCTGGAACTACCATGGTCTATCAGAAAAAGGAGAATTGAGGAATGGGGGCCCTGGTTGGATGTGCTCCGTTTCCCTTCACATTCTCATACCCGGTTTCGGTGCTTCTAGTCTAAGGCAGAGGCAGATAAATCAGGGATATCTAGCCAACACCTCACTAGAAGTGCCTTCCATGTTTGGAAAGGTGTAATCCAACTTGAAGATGGTTATGTCCAGGAGAATGGCGTCCAAACATTCCCACTCGGAGCATGTTTGCTTCCCAAACTCCTTCCCATGCAGTTTGGGAATGGTGACATTCCCCAAACTCCTTCCCATGCAGTTTAGGAATGGTGGCATTTTCTCTAGGTGCCGTGGCCTGAATGTTTGAGCTCTCTCAAAATTCTTATGTTTTGTGTTTTTTTTTTTTTTTTTGAGACAGAGCCTCAAGCTATCCCCCTGGGTAGAGTGCCCTGGCATCACGCTCACAGCAACCTCCAACTCCTGGGCTCAAGGGAGTCTCCTGCCTCTGCCTCCCAAGTAGCTGGGACCACAGGCGCCCGCCACAACGCCTGGCTATTTTTTGGTTGCAGCCGTCATTGTTGTTTGGCGGGTCTGTCTGGGCTGGGGATTCGAACCCGCCACCTTAGGTGTACATGGCTGGCGCCTTAGCCGGTTGAGCTATAGGCGCCGAGCCCTGTCTCTTTAAAAATGTTTTCAAATACTCATTCTCTGTTGTATACTCAAAACTCCTGTTAGGATTCCAAACCACTGTGGTTTAAATTAAGCTGGAATCTAAAAGATGGCTGCCAGAATGAAAGGAAACCTCCTTTAAATAAAGAACATATTTGGCTTGCCTGATTATCTCAGAGTCCAGGCTCTGGGCATTCTTAAGCCATGGGCCATGGCTCATAGTTGAAGAAGTTACTTGTTTTATTCTGCTGGACTTCCCCCCCCCTTTGCTTAATATAAACACCATCAGTTCTGCAGAAAGTAGTACATCAAATAAGAACTTACAGAGTTTCATGCAATACTGAATTTTTGTCTAGATAAGGAGTGCAATATTGCACACTTTACTGTACTTGTGATAAATCAAAACTCTAATGATGCTATTAAAATGGGTTTTTCTGTTGGCCCTAGGAAGCTAGAAAGCTATTGGAGGTGAGGAGGATGGGTCTGACTTAGAAATTACTGAAGCTAAAAAGCGATGTTCCTTTCTCTTCTTTCTAATTCTATTCCTTGATCTCGTATAATTCTACTCCCTGCTCTAA
The DNA here is from genome assembly GCA_963575145.1 of Galago senegalensis. Lineage (NCBI taxonomy): Eukaryota > Metazoa > Chordata > Mammalia > Primates > Galagidae > Galago > Galago senegalensis. The sequence goes on along the minus strand of CAUYTI010155567.1, from coordinate 7,782 downwards.
TTAAGATGTGGTTGCCGTTCCGACATTGACATACTCCTGGATGAAACACATTTTTTATTCAACTAGCCTTTTTTTTCCTTTCCTCCACGAGACTTGCTGAAATTGTCATGTTATTTCTCTCCAGAATTTATTGGAGCATTAGGTAAAGCCTCTTGGGAATATAAATAATCATGATTATAAAGAACAGTCAGTTTACCCAGGAAGGCCATTATCTTTGACTTGGACTTGGAAAGCTTTTACAGCCAAATGTTATTTGCTTACAGTTGTTTAATAGAAATGAAGACCTCAATAATATCCATTTTAAGAGGAGTCCTTTCACTCCTTTGTACGCGGAGGTTATCCCAATAAAGAACACGTGTCACCTTGCTTAGGCATTACAGCTTGGTTTTTGGAATAGGCTTTGTACACCGTCCATGAAGGCCTTGGATGGTGATTGTTTTTTTTTTTTTTTTGAGATAGTCTCACTATATTGCCCTCAGTAGAGTGCTGTGGCATCATAGCTCACAGCAACCTCAAAAACTTGGGCTTAAGCTATTCTCTTGCCTTAGCCTCCTGAGTAGCTGAGACTACAGGTGTTGTTTAGCAGGCCCGGGCCAGGTTTGAACCCACCAGCCTCAGTGTATGTGGCTGGCGCTGTGCCTGTTCAGGTGTTTTTTGATTATAGTTGTGGATCCTCAGATGAGTCCGCGGCATTTACCATGTAGAGTTTTGGAAGGGATAGACATGGAAACCTTGAGCCAAACTCCTTGTGGTTTATTCTCTTGGAGAAGGGGGCTGATTTTGCTTCTTTCCTTATGCTTTGATTTTCTTGTGGTTATCTAACGTAAGATTCTTTGGTAGAGGACTGTGGGGAATAGATTGTCTACCTGGAAATTTTCTCTGATTTTCTTGTTCCTTCCAAACTTTCTGAACCAAAAATGGTTTAAAGATAAAAAGTGAGCACTCTGGGAGGCTGAGGCAGGTGGATTGCTTGAGCTTATGGGTCTGAGACCAGCCCCAGCTAATGTGAGACCCTGTCTCTAAAAAATGCTAGGTGCTGTGGCGGGCACCTATAGTTGAGCTACTCAGGAGGCTGAGGCACGAGGATCACTTGAGCCCAGGAGTTTGAGGTTGCTGTGACCTATGATGTCATGGCTCTCTACCAGGGTGACAAAGTGAGACTCTTGTCTCAAAAAAAAAATAATGTGCCCTTCATAATGAAGTCTTTTAAGAACTGGGAGTTCTGTTAATGAAGGGGGAATGGTGTCATATATATATTTTTTAATATTTCTGATTTCTCCAGATTTATTTTCCCCACGAAGTTGTTGAGATGAGATTGGTCTTTATTGGAGTCAGGCAATTTTTGCCAATTTTTAGTGTGCAGAGAAAGTGTAAGACAACAGAAGAGAAGATAAGGGTTGCAAAGGTCAGGTGTTGGGAAGCATTTTGTGAAGTGGGGAGTGTACACACGTTCTGATTCTCTAGGACACATCTCCCTGTGCTTTCTTGAGCTTTCATGTGATAGGAAGCCAAAGACCAACAGGAATCTTACTACATAGCACTCAAGTTCACTGTCAAAAAATTCTTTACTGATGGTCTTAATCATGCTTTTCACGGTCCGTTTTTTCTGGTATGGCTGGCTCTCTGTTTCAAATTGACTCCTGTATCCAGGTCATTAATTTGGCTTACCTAATGGGGAGCTCTTGACAGGCCTCTGTATTCAATATTTTCTCTGCAGTGGCCAAATAAACCAAGAATTTATTGTTACTTACCTACCTCAGTTTAGGAGAGAGGGGTGAGAGTGTGAGACTAAGAAGGAGTTAATATTTTAAAACTTTACATTGTTTAACTGGAAATGTGTGTTCTGCCAGGCTGCTTTTGTGTGGTGTACCTATAACCTATACACATACTTGTGCCATTTCCAAAGCAAACGCCACATCCCTCCTACTAAAATTGCTTATTAGAGCTAATTTTAAGAATTGAATTAGAACTGCCCTGTAATGTAATGCAGAATATTTCCCAATAATGCCTAGGTTAACAATGATAGTCTTGCTGTATTGTGCAAAAAAGGCTTCTGTTCAGACCCAGCTGGGTTTTGGGCTTAATTCATTGCTCTATGGTGGGATCACCACAGCTGCTGTGGGGCCTTTACAAATGCAAAAAAGCTGTCAGTGTTTGTTTCATCAGCTGCATAAGTGATGAGGCCAAGTTGAGGAATCCAATCCAGTGCGCAGTGTGCAGGCTGTAGCCATTATTGTTTACAGAATTAGTGTGTTGGAGCTTTAAAATAGTTGGCACATCGTCCGCCCTTTAAAAGCACAAGACTAAGGAATGGGACCAGTTGGTTGTTCTTGTTATGTTGGCCGGATCCAGCCCAACCCTCGTCTTTTAACAGTTACCACTCCAGCCTGTGTTGTGGGACTTTACCCTCTGGATGAAGTGGGGGTGCTGAATTCTTTTTTTTTTTTTTTCCGAGACAGAGTCTTACTATGTCGCCCTGGGTGTAGAGTGCCTTGGTGTCACAGCTCACAGCAACCTCAAACTCTTTGGGCTTAAGCGATTCTCTTGCCTGAGCCCCCCAAGTAGCTGGGACTATACGTGCCCACCACAATGCTTGGCTATTTTTTGGTTGTAGTTGTCATTGTTGTTTTTTAGCTGGCCCCGGGCTGGTTTTGAACCCCCTAGCTCTGGTGTATGTGGCTGGTGCCCTAGCCACTGAGCTACCAATGCTAAGCCTGAATTCTTGTGCCTTTAGTTCTGCATCCCAAACTTAAGTTTGTATCTTTAACCCCCCCCACTAGTTATTTAGAGTTTCATTATTTACTTTAAGTGAGGTTTGTTTATTTACTTATTTGAGACAGAGTTTCACTTTTTTGCTCCCAATAGAGTGCGATGGTGTCATAGCTCACGGCAACCTCAAACTCTTGGGCTCAAGCTGTTTTCTTGCCTCAGCCTTCTATAGTCCTAGGTAGCTAGGACTATAGGTATCTGCCAAAAGCCTGGGTATCTTTTAGAGACCAGATCTCTCTCTGGCTCAGGCTGGTCTCGAACTCTGTGGGCTTAAGCGGTCCACCCACCACTGCTTCTGGTCTTCAACTGAGGTTTAAAGCCTTAATCATCCCCTCAGCTCCAAATAGTTTTAGGAGTGCAGTAACATTCCAGATCTGGCTCTGTTGAGATTTATTTTGTAAAGTGATAATGCTTTGGGAATCACCCCATGGATGCTGAAGTTAAGGCTACTTCCTGGCTGAAAGCCAAGAAGCTAAGACAGTCCCACTGGACAGGTCACTTTCAAGCCAGTTGAGGAGTATACTGCAGGGCTTTCTGTGGATGCTGTCTTAGCAGTGTAAAGTGACTCTTTCCCTCAAGGACCTTTTGTAGTTCTTTTTGGGCTTGCCAGATGGGACCAGCCCAAAAGGAACTACGTCAGTGGTCTTCACAGGATAGCAGGAATTGTCCCAGCCCCCATTTCATTTTAACTTAATGTCCTTCCAGTCCCCTTTTCAGCTCAGGGGTCTTTCTGAAAGTCCTGCCTCATGGAAGTTGGAGGGCATGGGTGATAGTCAGTCACAGGTTTTAAAGTGTAGGTTGTCATTGTCAGGTTTCTGAGCCAGTGGGGATGAATAATCGTGCTTCCTTCCTCCCAGCTGGAAGGGTCCCAGAGCTCTCTCCCATATTCATAAAAAAGATGGCACAGGGCTCAGGGTCTCCAAATTAAAGGTCAGTACTGACCAGCTTTATCTCAAAGAACTGTCACATACGCTTCTTGGAAAGCTTCTTGGATTCATTTACATCTTCACATTTTACCCTAGAAAGTGTCTGGAGCCCAAGAAGATACAGGGGTCCATGAATCTCATGTGGTGTTCGTGCTGATTACTAAGTAGAGTTCAGGTATCTTTTTATGTCCCGCATTTGACACATTCACTGCCACACTAGAAAAGAAATTTTTTTCCTTTGGGCCATGGCATTTTATTAGGTAAGAGACATGTAAGTTATGTGTGCTTCACCAGGCCCCAAACTGGCACAAGTTAAATACAACACATATGGCAGTTAATGTGTTAACAGAGCTCTTTAGGATGGTCTCTGACAGGTGTATTCCAACTGTTACAGAGAACTTCCCTTAGAGAAAAAGTGTAAAAATCAGTCTAGATTTTTACTTACCTCCTCCCACTTTCCATTTCTCTCCCCTCTTGTCCCCCCCACCAATAGTAATGAAAAGGCAAGCATCAAACAGAGAGCTCCACGTGCTTTCCCCCCTGGGGACAGACTAATTTGCAGGGCCTCATAAGGAAACAGCAGTTTCATGGTCATTGTTCTCCGCACTTCCCTTGCTCAACCTGTTTTTCCTGGCTAGGGTGCCTGTAGTATATTTTGGGCTTCAGGAATCTTTTATCCCAAGTTCCTTCTGCTTTTTTGAGTCATTTTGAAGCAAAACATTTTATTTTGTGGTAGTGTGAAAAGTTCTGCACTCTGAATGGTAAAAATATTGAAGTGTATGAAATAGTTTTGTGAATACATATGCAGTTGTGTGTGTGTGTGTGTGTGTGTGTTCTCCCTTGTGACCTCGGGAGATCTACCCTGGTGGCTGGCCTCTTAGAAGATTCACTGCTGTAATATCAGGTCCCCCCACCACTTACTAGCTGAGTGTCCAGGAGGATCACTGGGGCATACCTTAAATTCTGTTTTCCACTGTAACCCAGGGTGCACATGTCTCCTGTCTTAGTGGAGATTAGGTGTTTTCATAAGTCCTGTTCATTGCAGGCCTGCCTTTCTCCCTGCACATCAGTCCTGTCTCTAGCTGCTGTGATGGAGGGTCTGGACTAATACTGACATTACAGCTTGCTGCTGGATGGCAAACAGTTAAGTTGTTGCCTTTGGCTGAGGGGAGAGGTGGTGAATTCAATTCTCTGAACATAAAACACAAAATGACAGAGACCCTGGACTTCCTGGGGTGTCAGTTTTGTCCTCTCCTGACCTAACCACCCCCGCCCCTGCAAAAAAATCCTTATTGCCACTCACAGTGTCTGACGCATGACCAGTGACCAAGTGAGTGCCTTTCCTTTTTTTGTGTAGTGATAGCTAGAAGATCTGCTCAGAGGGAAGCAAAAGGCATGTCTTGGCAATCACCAGGAAAGGATCCAGAATCTTAAGAAGCTGGTTGTAAACTTCAGTTAGGTGTGTCAGCTGTGAAGTAGTCTAGGTGCTGAGAAGTTCTTAGAATCAAGAATCAGGTTGCAAGTGAAACTAACACGTAGACAGATTCTGAATATTCTGGGAATGGAGTACTCTAGTTCTAGGGAATATTCTGGTTGATTGTTACAAGCCACGGTGTTGAAACTCCGCTGAAGGACACTATTTTGTCTGTACTGCCTTCAGAAGTCTTGTATGTTGCGTGAAATTTCACCTTGGTTGCATTACTTGAGGACCTTAGCAAGCACCCCACAGCCCTGTCTGGCAGCTCTTTTACTGTACATTCCTGTAGATTTGCAACAACAGATTATTAGCCTGTGTGCTTGCTGATCCCTGGAGGATGTGGTTATGTTACTTGGGTCCTCGAGGGTAAACTGCCTTCAGTTGAGGGTTCAGTAAAAGGAAAGTTGGTTCCATGAAATGTAGGTTGACAGCCTCCCAGAATTCTACGGGGTTAGACCTTCTTCTAAGCCTTAACTAACCTCTGAGCTCATAGAGAAGGGATCAGTTAATACAAAGTGTGGACTTTTCGCATTCCAGAACCGGGCTGGGTGGTGGACAGCCAGGAGACGCTTGCCTCTAATGTGCCCACCTGCTTACTAGAAATTGTGGTAAGAGGTGGTTGACCACCGCTTTTCCCTTCTCTGAAAAGATCAAACCCCATCACTTACTATAGAAATATAAAAACAAAATCTTCAAACCATCTCCGACAGTGTTTTTGACCTGCTTATTGTAAGGGTAGAGCGAGATTTTTCTGAAGAGTCTTCAAAACACACCGCAAAAGCTCATCTTTGAACTTTCGCTGCTGTCTCCAGTGGGTTATCTTGCTGCTGCTAATAGAAAATGAAAAGTTCATTTGCCAGAATGCTTGTCATTTCCTCCTTAGGAGTGCAGCTGAACGCCAGGACTTTATTTAGTCAGAGGAAAATGGTTGCCACCTCCGTTAAGCTTCTTTCCGTCATCCAGTTGTGGCAGAATGAGCGCTGGAGCGGCCTGGGGAGATGAGGGTAAAAGAAAGGAACAGCTAAGAAATGGTTCGGCAGAATGTGTGCCTATATCCGAAAGCCTGCAAGGAAAGGACAGTGGGTTTAGAAAGGGTGTAAAATGGGAGGGGGGTGGCAGTCGCTGAAGCATGACAAGCCTCTAAAGCCCCTGGGACTTGAACACAAAAAAGGGAGCTTTTTGCAGCTCTTTCACATGCACACGTCTCCCTCTGCTCCATCCATTCCCCCCTGCTGTTTTGTAAATCTCCCAGTTGGAAATTTTTAACATGGGAGAGCTTCTTCCTGTGCTTCAGTTGGCAGAATGCTCACACGCAGCTGCAAAGAATTTGCTTTTCCTTTTCACAGCATCTCTCATTTAAAAGCATTAGTGAGACTACAAAACAAAATAAAAACTTGAGGATTTTTCAGAAGTGGAAGCCAAGTTTAATTAAAGTCAAGGAAGTTGGGGGCTATAACTCTTTTGTTAAACCTCTTAAAGTCAGGCGTGTGCCCGTGCCAGTGGCAGGCAAGGTGGGAAATGCCAGCGGCTGTTCCTCCCTGGAAATTTAAAGGCCTGCTTGTCTGGTGTGTGTTCGGGGAACATTCTTGAATTTATCAAAAGATACGCTGAGCCATCATCTCTTTGGTGGCCTCAAAATGTTTGCCAGTTGTTAGGTGGTTGCTCCCTTCTCCTGGGAGGTAGAAAACTTTTAAATAGCTTTCTGGTCCCTCCCAACCCTCTGTAAAAGCTAATCTGTAGTCCCCATCTTCCACGGTCCACCCATAGTTCCTCGACCAAGCCAGTGAGCTGTGGAAAGTCTTGTTAAAAAAAAAGAAGTGAAGTTTCTGATTTGATAACTACTTCCTAACGTAGGAGTTTTAGTCTAGTGTTTAGAGGTGTCCCCCAGCACCTTGGGTGCTAGGCCAGTTTCTTGCTCTAGGACACTTTACAAATGTTCGTGAACAATGCACATTTATAACATTGGAAAAACCCTCTGTCAGGCAGTGTTTATATATGTCTGAAGTGCTTTTACTGGCTGAATTAGTGGGCTAGGTAGACCCCGGGTAAGATCTGCATGGAGGATACTTGGAATTTATCTCAGAGACTAAAGCTAGGTAAATTTAATATTTGGTTATATGGTTAGCTTCACTACAACTGTTTCTTTTCTTCCAGTAATTATATAGACATTGGTGGGGTTTTTTGTTTTGTTTTTACACAAGGGATGTATGCAAGGGCAACATAAACATTCCTTAGTACCTGTGTAGATCTAGTACTTCAGAGGGAATATTTACTTGCTCAGGGTTTTCCTCGGGTCTTCACGTATTTGATAATTGTTCGATAGTGGACAATCTCCTTCCCTCATTTTATAGGTGTGGAATTGAAACTTTGTTTATTTTATTTTATTTTATTTTATTTTTTGAGACAGAGCCTCAAGCTGTCCCCCTGGGTAGAGTGCCGTGGCATTACAGCTCACAGCAACCTCCAACTCCTGGGCTCAAGCGAGTCTCCTGCCTCCGCCTCCCAAGTAGTTGGGACTACAGGCGCCCGCCACAACGCCCGGCTATTTTTTGGTTGCAGCCATCATTGTTGTTTGGTGGGTCCGGGCTGGGGATTCGAACCCTCCACCTT
>CAUYTI010155565.1:0-15576 GCA_963575145.1 Galago senegalensis | reverse complement strand
CCCCCGGCCAGCCCCCGGCAATCACCCTCCCTCCTCCCTCCCATCCCCCGCCCTCCCCCCGCCAATCACCCTCCCTCCTCCCTCCAATCACCCTCCCTCCTCCCACCAATCGCCCTCTCTTGTCCCCTTCTCCTCTCCCTCCTCCTCCCTCCCCCTCAAAAGTCATGGAAGCAACCTAAATCCCCATCATCCCTTTAATGGACCAATGAACTGTGTCATATGTATACCGTGGAGTACTATTTAGCCATAAGAAAAGTTGAAGACTAAATAACCAGGTGTTGTTGTGGGCATCTGTAGTCCCAGCTACTTGGGAGACTGAGGCAAGAGAATTGCTTAAGCCCAAAAGTTTGAGGTTGCTGTGAGCTGTGATACCACAGCATTCTACCAAGACTCTGTCCCCCCGCCAAAAAAAAAAATAAAGAAAAGTTGAAGATTTTACATCTTTGGTAAGATCTTTAGGTATTTTACCTAAATAGAGTTGAAACACATTCTTCTTGGCAAAGTATCTCAAGAATGAAAAAGGGGGGGGGGGGCAGTGCCTATGACTCAGTGGGTAGGCACAGGCCCCTTATACTGAGGGTGGCAGGTTCAAACCTGGCCCCCGCCAAACTGCAACAACAAAAAAAATAGCTGGGCATTGTGGCAGGTATCTGTAGTCCCAGCTACCCAGGAGGCTGAGGCAAGAGAATCACCTAAGCCCAGGAGTTGGAGGTTGCTGTGAGCTGTGATGCCGCAGCACTCTACCCAGGGTGACAGAGTGAGACTCTGTCTCTACGAAAAAAAAAAGAATGGAAAAAAAAAATCCAGTGCTGTCAATACTAATATGAAACCAGGGTAGAAGAATCACACACCCTTTGCTCTGTTGTTGAACATTTAGGCAGCATCCAAGGTTTCACACAGCATCACCAATCCCGTCTCTAAGGTAGATACAAAGAAGTAGAAGGAAGGACTAGATTTTTTAAAATGAAAATGTCTAACTTACATGGAGTTGTGACTACGCACCAGGCAATATGGTAGATGTGTTATGGACACCTCTCATCTAATGCTCTTGGCAGAGCTATGACACAGGGAGTAATATTAGATTCCCATTTTTTTTTTCAGACAGAGTCTCACTCTATTACCTTGGGTCGAGTGCCTTGGTGTCATAGCTCACAACAGCCCCAAACTCTTGGGCTTGAGCAATCCTCATGCTTTAGCTTCCTGAGTAGCTGGACTATAGGAGCCTGCCACAATACCTGGCTAGGTTTTCTGGGTTTAGTAGAGATGGGCTCTTGCTCAGGCTGGTCTTGAACTCCTGACCTCAGGAAATCCACCCACCTCAGGCTCCCAAAGTGCTGGGATTACAGGAGTGAGCCACCACACCCAGCCTTGATCCCCAGTTCATGAATGAGAAACAGAGGCTCAAAGAGGTAGAGAAAGTTGCTCCGGGTATCACAGCCAGGGGAGGATAGAACCAAAATGTTTAGCCAGATTGATTGTTCCACTCCAGAACGTCTGCTCCCAGCTTCTGTGCTATTCTGACTCCCCGAGTGTAGGTACAAACCAGTCTGATTTTATGAATTGAAAACCCAGTGCCACTCGGGGAAGCAAGCAGCTGGATGCTGTTATCATTGAATCATTCATCCCAACCGTCCAATGAGAATGAAATGTTTGTCCCCATATCAGAAAGGCGAATGAAACTCAGAAACGTAACCAGATCTCACTGCTAATAATCAGCAGAGCCAGGACCTGCCCCACAGCCCCTCTGTTCCCCTGCAGATGGGACCTGCTGACGGGGGTGTTCACCAGAGCAGGTCTGCCTCACCCAGAGCTGCTTTTGGGAAGGAATCTCAGCCTGTAGCCATATGTCTCTCTCAGGCATGGCCACCATGTCTTCATGCCTTCTGGGTCCTTATTCCTAAAATAAAAGCCTCAGATCCAAAGAAGCCCTCACCTTTGCAGGAGAGCAAGGAAGCACAGGCTCATCCTTGCAACTTCTCAGACAATCGCTGCCCATTGTCAAAATGAAGGTGGATATGCTAGGGGGTGCACACCTGTCATCCCAGCCACTCGGGAGGCTGAGGCGGGAGGCCAGCCTGGGCAACGTGGCAAGACCCCAACTCAAAAACATACAAAAAAAATTAAGCTGGATATTTCCCTGAAAAGGGCCACCATGCTTTGAGAATTCAGTGTGGACACAGCTGGGAAATATGTACACACACACAATTTCCTATGCTCAAAAAAAAAAAAAAAACCCACCAAACTTTATGCTTTCACCTGGGTACCCTGCAACCCTTGAGTTTTCTGAATGTGAACCTCAGATAGAAATGGGGGCAAAAGGAACAAAAGAAAACAACTTTGGGTTGAGTCAGTTTGACCCTGATCCACAGGAGAGGGCATGACAAATTAGAGGCCAGCCCGCAAAGACGGCAGCACCCGATTCTCCACGCTGAGCCACCCTCGAGTCAGGGCATTCTCTGCCACGCTCTCTAAGCTTGGTTTCTCTCAGATGTCACCAGAACAGTAGGAGCCACACGTGTGTGTTCCAGAAGGCTGACAGACACCGTCAAACGCCTCTGCACCTCTGCCTCCAGAGAAAATAGAGAAGGGGGATCATTTCCCTGCCTTCCCACAACAAATACCAAACACACACACGTCAACGGGGGGGGGGGGGATGCACCTGCCTGGCGCAGTGCACAGAGCCTACCTTAGAGAAGGGAACTACTCCCTGGCTCGGCTTTCCCCTGCTCTACCTTGGCTGGGCCTGAAAGATCCAACCCTCTTTCCCTTGGAACCCCACTAAATAACCCAGTGACCCACCCTATGTGGGGGAGAAAGAAGAGAGAGATCACAAGGCCTGTGGAAATATTTAGCCATTCAGGATGTTCACATACATCTGGGCAATTAGAGCGGGTGTCACATTCTATGGCAGAGTTAGTTTGAGAAACAGGAGAAAATTATAAGGATTTTTTACACGTTGTTCCGAGAGAAAATTTCAACTGGGAAACTACGCAAAATGTTACAAAAAAGAAAACCCTGAAAAGATGAGTTTGGGGGGTGAGACATGTGATTGACAAATTTTTAAATGTAGAAGTAGAAGATAAGACCAAGAGATATTCCCAAGATGCAAAAATGAGAAAGGAATAAGAAATAAAGGGCATTTATGCTGGATATAAAAATGATTCAGAAAGGAAGAAAAGTGTAGAAATCATAATTAAAGGTAAAACAAATTCTCCCTTAGGGTGCCGGACTATGAACGTCTTCAAGGTGAAAAGAATCCTTGGGAACCAAGCCCTTCCCCAGAAGGAACCAATATAGGATGTGCTTTAATTTCACATTAAAAAGTCCTGTCTGCAACTAAGCAGAAAATGTAAATGAGAGAAGTGTTTCTATTCAAAGACCCAGTCTGAGTCAAAAACAAAATCCAGCTTTGGGCTGTTATGAAAGAACACACCTATAATAAAATGTTCCAACACGCTTAAAAAATTTATGCATTTATTCATTCAATAAATAAATATTGAGCTCGTTCTATGTGCTGAATAAGTGACGGGCAAAGACTTAGCAGGAAGACACAAACAAAAATAAATCGGAGATGATATTATTAATATTTAACAAAGTAGAGATTGAAGCAAAATGGTCAAAGGGAACATTTTTCTCTCAATCTTTGCCAGATACAGAGACCGAAAAAGAGGATTTGATTAACATTGTTGTGTTAACAGACTGGAATGCAGGTGTGTGCAGAGACACATATAGAAGTGTATGCTATATACACACACGTGTAGCCTATGTTCACATATGAGGCCTGACAGTTAAGTTCACAAAGTCATCCCAGAAAATACGCCACCGACCTCACTGCTAAACATCACTACAGTCACCTGCAGAGGGCGCCCCTCGGGAAGCTGTGCACCAAAACCAGGGCCGAGTCCACTCTTCAAGCAATTTTGGAACTCTTTCTGGAATGGCCATCAGACTGTTACCATATTACCATCATATCACCCTTAATGTCCTAAATGTCATCAAAATGCTTCCTTTCAATATTTATTTTATCCTCAGGTAAAGAAAAATGTCACCGGGTAAGTGGGAAGGGTGTTCCAATACAGTTATTTGTCTGCTGGCTAAAAACTCCCTCACTGACAGCGCCATGTGAGCTGGTGCACTGTCATGATGCAAGAGCCACACCTTTCTCATGCCAGGATTTTCAGTGAACATTTCCCTAACTGTCTATCAATGTTTACTTGGTCTGCTGCTGTGCTTCTCACAGTCAGCCAGTTTGATGACCTATTGCAATATATTCATCAGTTCTGCTTGTTACTGGCTGCCCTGACCTCTCTTCATCAATGACGCCTACATATCCCTCAGAAAAAAACATTTAAACCATTTGTACACCCGCTTTCTTCATGGCATTATCCCCATAAATTTAGACTAAGGTGTCCCTGATTTCATTACCACTGTGGCCAAGTTCAATGGCAATGAATATGAATTGTGGGTTAGATAATAGTACTGTGTCAATATTCTATTTCCCAATTTGGGTAGCTGTGCTGAGGTTATATAAGGGAACACCCTTATTCTCAGGAAATAAAATTGAAGTCCTGAAAACCAAAGGAGAAAGACAAAGGGGAATGAGGTCCCCACTCTATTCTCAAATGGTTTTAAACAATTAGTATACATTCTAATGTATACTAAATATTGGTATATGTGTTCTAATTAGTATATATATATATATATATATATATAGAGAGAGAGAGAGAGAGAGAGAGAAAGTAAATGGGGAAAATTTAAGTAAGGGAGTCCCTTAAATTACTCTTGTAAATTTTATGTAAGTTGGAAATAACAAAATAAAAAATTATCCAAATATTAAAATAATTGACAATTTAACTTTTTGAAAGTTGAATTGCTAAATAAACTCAAGAATGAGTTCCTTAAAAGAAACAAATAGCTGTAAAGTCTGATCAAGGGAAATAAGGAAAAACAATTATAAGAATATAAAAGAAAAATATTCTCTGCTGTGGCAGATAGTGTTGTCCTTGTAGAAGTACAGTTGTCCCTCTGTAAGTTGACCACCCAAGTGACTGTGACAAACTGACCAGCATATGAAGGTGGTCAACATAAGGAACTAGTACTCAGAGCCTACTGTACTGATACATGTGTGGTCTACGAAATTTAGGTCGCCTTAAGGAGGTGGTCAATGTAGGGAGGTGGTCAACTATGGAGGTCCTACTGCATGGGATAACTCCAGGGCTACAGTGAGACCGGGACTCAAGTGGACTGCACTCCTCACAGTTGTCACCCATGTCACTTGCCTCAAAGGAGCCCTGAACTCTTCAATTGCATGTCCCACAGCCAGAGCCATTTTGCAGTTTAATGCGGGGCCATGACCCACCCTCAGGCCAAGTTCAAGGTGATGCGACTGCAGCTACTACACAGCTGGGAAGGGACAGGGAAGATGGAGCTCTCCCAAGAACTCTTAGGACAAGACCCACTGCCCTGTTACAGGCAGCTGTGGGAATGGTAATTAGCCTGCCAATCCATTGCAGCTCCCAGGGGACACCAACATGGACCGCCTGGGTGGCTTCACCACCGCTACTGCCATTACCCACATCACTCCATCTTCTCAGGGAGAATATGCCCCAAAATTAGCCCTCAAGCACCCACTAACACTGCTGTCAGTGTAAACTGCTATAGGACCTAAAATCCTACATACTGAGCCACTGCTTTCAGCACTGGACCCAAAGACTTGCTTGGCTGGCATCCACGTCTCCAGCAAAATTTTAATGCAGCCTGAACTAATAGTGCTGCTCTAAGCCACGAGATATCACTGACCCCAGGTATTGCAAGAAATTACACAGATGTTGTGTCTAGGAGTTCAACAAAGACCACACCACCAAACAAGCCAGATGCACAGCAGAGTCCCTTTATTGAAGAGCTGGCCAGCCACTGCCTCAGTATCCCAACATGGGGTTTCTGAGAGCAGTTATGAGTGCTTAAGGGGTCAGGTTTTTAAGACTTGGTCTGCATCCTGGTTGGCACACAGGCTGTCCAGGTGCATTTGGGTGGGGTAGCAAGCAATCACTGTACAGAAGCAGAATTTTGTTGTTAGTTAGCCACATGTCACACATTTTTGTTTTAATATTATCCCTCTGTACATCTTAGTTTCAGTACTTTTCCCCCATGCATCTTAGTTTCAGTAATTTCTCTACCTGGTATTGTTTAAAGGTCAGTCTGGGGACAGTTGGTACTTCCTGGGCTATTTCCCAAGGAGTTAGCCAAGTAAGAAACTGGGAATAAACTAGAAGTAAGAAATCAATCAGTACTTTCTTATTTATCTTGGGAGTGAACTAGACTTATTTTATTTCATTTGAAAGCTTGCAGTTTGGAAATTTGTTAGGAGTTAACTGGTATTTTTCCATTATAGCCTAGGCCTGACACCTTTCTGTCTTAGCCTAGGCCCATTAGGCCCATCACAGAGACCCCACTGCTGTAAGCACCTGAAATTAAAACCTAAGAGTCTACCCAACCAAAAACATACATATCAGGTTAGAAAATCAAGGTCATGAACTCATCCTAGGAAAAGTGCTACTTATCTCATTGCTAAAGGTCTCTATGGTCAATCCAAAGTACTCCCCTTGTGAAGGGAAGCACTGAAACCAGCACCTCGTCCACCCTTCAAAGCACTTTTTCTAGGATGAATTTGTCAGACTTCATACACCTTCAAGAAAAAAAATTCTCCCCTTCAAAAGCAATTTCAAAAAATCCAACCAAGTGACTGCAGATATCAACAGAAGGACATGAGAAACAGGAAAATGCAAGGAACTATGACACAACCAAAGGACTACAACAGGTGTCCGGCAATATATCTTAATCAAAAAGAATTCCTTACAATGCCAGATAAAGAATTCCAAACATTGACTCTAAATAAGCTTAATGAGATGGAAAAATTCTTAAAAGATACTGGCCTAGGGAAAGAATTTATGAGGAAGACCCCAATGTCAATCAGAACAACAAAAATAAAAATAAATGGGACCTGATCAAGTTAAAACGTTTCTGTACATCCAAGGACAAAGTCAACAAAGCAAATAGACAACCTGCAGAATGGGAGAAGATATTCACAAGCTACACATCTGACAAAGGGCTCACATTCAGAATCTATAAAGAACTCAAGCAAATCAACAAGAAAAGATCAAACAACCCCGTTTGCTAAGTGAGCAAGAGACAAGAACAGAAACTTTTCTTATGAGGATAGGCTAATGGCCAAGAAACACACAAAAAATGCTCATCATCTCTAACCATAAAGGAATGCAAATCAAACTCAGTAGAAGGCACCAGCCACATACACTGAGGGTGGCAGGTTTAAACCTGGCCAGGTTTAAGGCCAGCTAAAAAAGAGTCTAAATAGCCAAACAATCTTAAGCAATATATCAAAACTTGAGGCATTATATTACGAGACTTCAAACTGTAGTATAAAGCTACAGTAACCAAAACAGCATGGTATTGGTATAAAAGTAGGCACACAGATCAACACAACAGAAGAGAGAACCCAGAAGTTAAACCATGTCCCTACAACCAACTAATCTTTGACAAAGAAGACAAAAATATTACACTTGCAGAAGCCAGGCCCAGTAGCTCATGTCTGTAATCCAAGCACTCTGAGAGCCTGAGGCCAGGAGGATTGCTTGAGTTCAGGCATTTTAGACCAGTCTTAACAAGACTAAGACCCCATCTCTATTAAAATTAGAAAGATTATCTAGGTGTCTTGGCATGATTCTAAAGTCCTCAAGAGGCATAGGCAAGAGAATCACTTGAGTCCAGAAGTTTGAGATTGCTCTGAGCTACGATGACACCACTGTGCTCTACCTGGGTCAATAGAGTGAAACTCTGTCTCAAAAAATACACAAACACACACACATACACACACGCTGGGGAAAGGACATACTATTTAATAAAGGATGCTGGGAAAATTGGATAGCCACATGCATTAGAATGAAGTTGGATCCCTATCTTTCAACATATACAAAAAGTAACTCAAGATAGATTCAAGACTTAAGTGAGAGACTTGAAACCATAAAAATCCCAGGAAAAAAAAACTATTAAAAACTCTGCTGGATGTTGGCTTAGGCAAAGAATTTATGACTAAGACCACAAAAGTAAATGCAATAAAAACAAAAATAGACAAATGGTACTAAACTAAAAAGCTTCCACACAGCAACAGACATAATCAGCGGAGTAAACAGGCAACCTACAGAAAGGGAGAGAATATTCACAAACTGTGTGTCAGACAAATGACTAATATCCGGAGTCTACAAGGAACTCAAACCACTCAGCAAGAAAAAAAAAAAAAAGACAACTCCATTAAAAAGTGGGACAATGACATGAACAGGCATTTCTTGAAGAAAGATATACAAATGGCCCACAAACATTTAAAAAAATCTTCATCACTGTTCATCATCAGAGAAGTGCAAATTCTAGCCACAACGAGATACACGTACCATCTCACTCCAATTAGCATAGCTACTGTTAAATTGTCAAAAAACTATAGATGCTGGAAGGGGTGTGGTAGAAAGGGAATGCTCAGGCACTGCTGGTGGGGATGTCAGTTAGTGCAACCTCTCTGGAAAACAGTAGGAGATTTCTCAAAGAACTAAAAGTAGTTTTACCATTTGATCCCACAATCCCACTACTGGGTATCTACCCAGAGGAAAATAAATCACTATGTCAGAAATATTTCTATCCTTGTATATTTATCACAGCACAATCCACAGTCACAAAGGTATGGAATCAACCTAAGTGCCCATCAACAGGCGAGTGGATTAATAAAATGTGGTATAAACATACTCCAAAGCAGGGCGGCACCTATAGCTCAGTCGGCAGAGTGCCAGCCACACGCATCGAGGCTGGCGGGTTCAAACCAAGCCCATGCCAGCTAAAACAACAACAATGACAACTGCAACAAAAAAATAGCCGGGCACTGTGGCAGGTGCCTATAGTCCCAGATACTTGGGAAGAAGAAGCAAGAGAATTGCTTAAGTCCAGGAGTGTGAGGTTGCTGTGAGCTGTGACACTGCAAGACTCTACCCAGGGCAACAGCTTGAGACTCTGTCTCAAAAAAAGAAATAAATGCTCTAAAGCACATGATTACAAAGAATGAAATAATTATTATGTCTTTTGCCACAACATGGATGGAACAGAATGCTATCGTCCTAACTCAGGAAATAAAACTAAATGCCACCTGCCCTCACCTTGAAGTGGGAGCTAAACTTGGCCACACAAAGTATTACAAGACACCTTGGAGATTCAGAAGAGGGTGGACTGGGAAGTGGTTAGGCCTGAACACTTGGATACCGTGGAGACGACTCAGGTGATGGGTGCACAAAAAATTCAGACTCCCCCACCATACACTATATACACGTAACAGAATTCAACTTCTACCCCCAAGTCTATTAAAATAAAAAAGTGAAGGATTCCTATCAGTACAACAAAAAAATTAATCATCTTTTGATAAGACCTGAGATAAAGGAAAGGTATATGTTCTGATTATATAAAGAATAGCACTGCATCAATTAATTTACAAATATAATGTGACTTCAGCTGAAATCCTTATAAGAGAAAAATGCTCATAAAAATTTTGAAAAGCAAAATGGGAATTAGAAGGGACTTACCCTATCATATATCAAAATAAATTACAGAACTGTAGTATTGAAACAATTGTGGAACTGGCCTTGAAAAAGATCAATGAGAAAGGCCATAAATAAGAAATTTATCCCCCAAAATACAAAATGATAAATGAACATACTGAAAATATGATTAGCCTATTAATTACCAAAGAAATGTAACTCAGTTAAAAAGCAACACATTTTGGCTTTTCAAATAGACGAGAAATGGAAAGGATTATAAAATACAGGTGCTGGTTAAGAAAGAGGAGCCCATATACTCCCCATACACTTTAAATGTGGGGACAATTTTCTACACCCTTTCTGGAAAGAAATTTGGAAACATGTAATAAAAAAATTGAACATGTGGGCAGCACCTGTGGCTCAAGGAGTAGGGCACTGGCCCCACATACCGGAGGTGGCAGGTTCAAACCTGGCCCTGGCCAAAAACTGCAAAAGAAAAAAAAGTTAACACGTAATGTCAACCTTAACTCAGTAATTTTTATGCTTAAAATTAGTAGTTTTATTTTGTTGTGCTATCCTTGTCTGACTGTGCTAACGGGGTGATACTGGCCTTGTGAAAGGAGTTTGGAAGTGTCTCATCCTCTCTGACTGTCAGGAGGAGTTTGTGAAGAATGGGTATTAGTTTTTTAAATGTTTGGCAGAATTCAGCTGTGCAGCCATCTGGCCCTGGGTTTTTCTTTGTTGAGAGACTTTATCTGACGGCTTCAATCGCCTCTCTTGTTACCAGCCTGTTCAGGCTTCTACTTTGTGATTTGATCCAGCTAGATTGTATATGGCTAGGAATTTATCCATTTCCTCTCGGTTATCCGATTTTTGGCCTAGATTTGTTATAGTCTCTTACGATCCACAGATTTCTGTGATGACTGTTGTAACATCTCTCCTTTCTTTTCTGATTTTTTTTTCTCTTTTCCTCTTTGTTGGGTAGCTAAATGCCTGTCAATTTTATTTATCTTTTTAAAAAACTCCACTCTTGAGTTTGTCCATCTTCTGTATTTTTTTCTAGTTTCTATTGCATTTATTTCCTCTCTGATGTTTATTATGTTTTTCTTCTGCTAAGATCTGGCATAATTTCTTCTTCTTTTTCTATTGATATTTCTTAAGTCACTCATTCTCAGTCTTTCTTCCCTTCTGCTGTGGTTATTCATTGCTACAAATTTCCCTCCGAGAGCAGCTTCAGCTGCATCCCATGAGTTCTGGTATGTTACGTTTCCATTTTGTTTGTCTTGATTTTTTTAAATTTCTCTTTTAATTATTTTATTGACCCATTGATTGTTCAAAGGCGTATTGTTGAAATCCCACGTATTTGGAATTTTCTAAAATTCCTGCTGTCATTAGTTTCTAATTTCATACTATTGTGGTTAGAAAAGAAAAGTCCTAGATATGATTCCAATCTTCTTCAGTGGGCTAAGGTTTATCTTTCAGATTAGCATATGATCCATCCTGACGATTATTCTGTGATCATTTCAGATGGACGTGTGTCCTGCTGCTGAACAAGTGGTTCTTGTATGTCTCTGAGGCCCGTTTGGTCTAAAGTGTAATCCGTTATTAATTTCCTGCTGGGTGACTTGTCTGTTATGGAAAGTGGTATAGGGACGTTCCCCACTATTTCTGTGTTGCAGCCTAGCCCTACCTTCAGATCCTTTAATAACATCCTTCCTACGTAGGTGCCTCACTGTTGATGAATGAATGAAGAAAATACAGTTTTTATACACACAATAAAATGTCCCCTCAGCCTTAAAAAAGGAAAAAATTCTATCACTTGCAACAACATGAATAGAATTAGAGAACATTATACTTAGTAAAATAACTCAGGGGCGGAGCCAAGATGGCGAACTGCAGCCAGCTTTTTACAGAAGCTCCCATCCAGAAGGAGGCTGAAAGGACAGGAGCTTAGCAAATTAGCTGATGGTTTGGAGCAGAGACAAGAGAGAAGATTGAAGAGTGCACTTCAACATTCCTGAGGTGAGCTGCGACCCCAAAAATACAACCAAAATGTACAGAATCCACCACCAAGTGGACGGGAGTCCCCTCCCCCACAAGGGCTCGCAGTTTACTCCATGCAAACCAGCAAGTAGAGTTCAAACTTCCTCCCACTCTATCCCACGGGGGAGAGCCCCTAAAAACTGGACCTCCTCTCACCCCTTCCCCATAGCACACTCTTTGTCCTAGTTGGGTAGAATTAATCTGTCAAATCTCAAGTTCTGTTATTTGCTTTGGAAAGTCTTCCCTAAAACCATCTCACTGAGTTTAAATGAGAACAAAGTAATATTTTATTCATGGAATGCAGCATTCAATGAAACATGATAAATATACCTTCTTTGACAAAATAAGGCTTTTCTTATGAAAAAAGCAAGAGTGCATTGACATACACATTGAACCCACAAAGGAATGTAGTCATTTGAAGTCACAAGATAATAAGCAGTGAAGGTTTTGATTGGCTTGCATGAGAATGTGTGTCTTACATAAATACTTAATATCCCGGGTGAGCTAGTTCCTGTTTCTTTGAATCCAATAAGTGCTGATGACAGAAGTCACCAAGAAGAGACTTCTAACAACAATGGGAACAGATGCTGATTTCCCACCTGCTTTAGATGGCAGTGTCCTACCTCCTGGAGGTTGTGCTGCACGTCTTCTGAGCTTTCACAATGGCCATCTTACTCTTCTGCACAAACAGCCAAAGTATTTCAAACAAGAGGATGGAGCAGTGCATCTCCTGCAGTGCATAATCTGTCTACTGGTGCTAATCAGTGGCAGAGAAAGAAGAAAGTCCCAGCCCACCTGGCTTATGACCTCAGTTCTATTTCTATCTGATGTGCAAATTGCCTCTTATGTACGCAGTTCTCGGCTGGTATGTTCATACACATATGTCTTATTTAAAAATCTGGGACCTAGGTGGCGTGAAGCTTCCATGTGAACTGAGATCCAGGCTGTTACTCTGTAAATATTCACCAAAGTCCTCCTACATGCCACCTGGCGTCCAAGAATGCAGTGTGTAAACAACCCCCCCCCCTGCTGAATTTAGAATGGTCCCAAAAGAATAATTAAAGAGATCTATTAAAATAAACGTGCCTATTCCCCACATCCATGTCAACATCTCTGGTTTTGGGATTTTGTGATGTGGGCTAATCCTACTGGAGTTAGATGATATCTCAAAGTAGTTTTGACATATTCTTCTTAGCAAAGCATCTTAAGAATGGAAGAAGTATCCAATGTACTCAGTCTTACTATGAAAATTTATAGCTTTCTTATGAAAGTTATAACCTAATTATATCCCAAGAAGAAGGGGAAAGGGGAGAAGGAGGGAAGGGGAGGGTGGAGGATGGGTGGAGGGAGAGTAGGTGGTGGGACCACACCTATGGTGCATCTTACAAGGGTACTTGTGAAATTAGTAGGTATAGAACATAAATGTCTTAACACAATAACTAAGAAAATGCTGTGAAGGCTATGTTGACCAGTTTGATGAAAGCATTTCAGATTGTGTGTAAACCCAGCACATTGTACCCCATGATTACATTAATGTACACAGCTATGATTTCATAAAAAAAAAGAAAAAGAAAAAAAGAATTTCTTGGTAAGCTAGGTTCAGCTCTCCCTTTCCTAGAAAGAGCTTAGAAACTCTTTGCAGCTCAGTCTGTTGAAAACGCCATGTGTCATATCAGATCTCTGTAATTCAGTTTACGTTTTATCTCTCCTTTGGCTACAAATTATTTCCCAGTCACGGATATCTTTCCGTCTTCAGATTCATCCTCCAGTAAGGCAACATCTCACTGCCATGAGAGGGATTAAAAAAAGAAAGAAAGAAAGAAAGAAACAGAAGTCTGGTCACTTCACACTTCAAAATATTTCAACAGCCCACACCAAGAATAGAGCCTGTACTTAGAGTTTTCCTATCATGTCTGACCCCTGTAAAGCTCTGGGGATTTGTAAATACTCTCCTACTACAAGAAATACGCTCCCTGGTCTGTCTCCTTCAGCCAGTAGCCACTTCGCAGCAGGTGCTTCTTTCTCCCGGATGCCTCCTCGGAACCCCCAGATGTAACATGGGTGCCCTTTCAGGCCCCCACTGTCGGATGCTAACAGCAGAATGTGCCAGCTGGGGCTGCAGTTTGTATCGATCTGCTTCCCTTCCACACTAGACTGTGAGGACCTTGATAAAAGGATCTGGGTCTAGCATGCCTCTGTGTCTTCACTGTCTGGTATAGTGCGGGACACCCGTTAGGAACACGATAATTATTTGTTGGAAAAAAAAATGTGTTTATTGTAAGGTGAATAAGGCAAGGGAAAGGAAGACAGGGAATCTCCACTGTCAGAAAAACACAAGTCAGGTGCTTTTCTGCTTCTGGGTCTGTATAACCTTCAATAATAGAAAACCACACATCCAACCCTCCCTAATAGGGTTCTGCATTGCGATGTGGGGTAGAACCAATTAAGGTTCATTCCAGTCACAAGATAACACCCGGTGGGTTTTCCCAAAGTTCTTTGTCCCTCTAGCTGCTCTGAAGAACACAAGCCCACCGTTTCCTTCTTCCTACCTGCGATGGAAACACCTCTCTTGGTGAATCACAGGCTGCTTAGAGCAGCTGATTAAAGAGGATTCGTCTTGTCTATCATTGTCTGGAAATAGGTACATCAGAGTAGAGATAAAGCAAATGTTTTCTGTATCGTCCACATTTACCCAGCACAGAGGTGACCCAAAATAATGTTGAAAACTCATTTTAACTTTCACTTGTAAGATCTTAACAAATGCCCTGGTCGTAAAATGGCTCGGACGTGGCACCATCTGATGACTTCAGCACCTGACCCAGTGTGCCCTTCAGAAACTTACACTAGGAGTGAAGCCTTTGCAGAGTAGGTTATCAAATCTACACTACTGGTAGTATTCTTGTAGATTATAAACAATGCATTGATTTACATTTTTATCCCCCAAATAAACTTAAGGATGTAAAAGAATATAGAGAATTTTTAACAGGCACCCATGTGTCCTTGTTATAGATTTAATCCCTTTCAACAATTTTGCATTATTTATCTCAAATTCTTCTTACCTGCACACATGGACACACACAGAGCATGAGACACGTAGAGTTAAACACTTTGGCCAACAGCCCAACTGCATCCCTACCCTGCCTCCTGGGTAATTCTGTCCGACAGCAGCAGCTTCTATCCTGCCATCCTGCCGTTGCTTTTAAACTTTCACTACATATCGTTGTGGAGCATGAACGGCTCACATTCTATCATGCTGAACTCATCTGCCTGTCCTGTCTTGTTTCTTTCTCCCTTTACCTTCTCTCCTCTCCAACCCCCAGTTTGTTTCTGAAAGCAAATATATTCCAAGACTCAATAGTCCCAGTTGGACTCTCTGTTTCAATCCACTTTCTTCCTCCTCAGAGAGATCAGAATACTACACCAGTCCAATCATCTCAGGAAAATCTCTGTCCCTCACTTCATCCATGGTCCATCCTCTTGACAAGTGACAATAATCCCAGCCAATAAAAGTGAAAGTTGTGTTAGGCCTTCACTTCCTCCAACACGAAAGGAGCATCATGGATTTAAAGTAAAATACCACGGGAACCACAATCTCTGACGTCCTAGCGACCTCCCAGAAGTTACTCACTATAGAATTTCAGTCGCTTCATCTACTTTCCCAACCTCTTTCTTCAAAAAAAAAAAAAAAAACTATTTATTAAAGTAGGTATAATTTTTATATTCTTTCCATCATTTGTTGAGCACACATTGTCAACATTAGCAACATTTTCCACTGAAATTTTTTGTGGTTAAGAAACCTTTTTTTTTTTTTTTTTTTTTGAGACAGAGCCTCAAGCTGTCCCCCTGGGTAGAGTGCCATGGCATTACAGCTCACAGCAACCTCCAACTCCTGGGCCCAAGCGAGTCTCCTGCCTCAGCCTCCCAAGTAGCTGGGACCACAGGCGCC
>CAUYTI010155564.1:0-12912 GCA_963575145.1 Galago senegalensis | reverse complement strand
CTGCCTCCCAAGTAGCTGGGACCACAGGCGCCCGCCACAACGCCCGGCTATTTTTTTGGTTGCAGCCGTCATTGTTGTTTGGCGGGTCCGGGCTGGGGATTCGAACCCGCCACCTTAGGTGTATGTGGCTGGCACCTTAGCTGGTTGAGCTATAGGCACCGAGCCGGGGAGAAATTTCTATAGATTGAATGGATTTTGCCTTTATTTTGAAATAGGCCAAGGAAGAAAATGAGAATTATGAAGATATATTTATAACTTACTAAGAATTTTAAAAGAAATATTAAAAAAACCATAAAAAGACACAAGAATCTAAATTTTCTTCTCAATGAGAGAAGCTGGATTTCCTTTTCTCCCCCTCAAAAAAAGCTTAAAATAAAAACATTAGACTTTGTAGATCCAACCATAAAGACTCTGAATTGTTACCCTGGTCTCTGATTTCACAGGTTTGGAAAGGATTTAAAAGATTACAGCTTGATCTACAGACTCTTTTTTTTTTTGAGACAGAGTCTCACACTATGTCACCCTGGGTAGAGTGCCATGGCATCACAGCTCACAGCAACCTCAAACTCTTGGGCTTAAGAGATTCTCCTGCCTCTGCCTCCCAAGTAGCTGGGATTACAGGCACCGGCTTTCTTTTTTTTGTAGTTTTGGCCAGGGTCGGGTTCAAACCCACCACCCCTAGTATATAGGGCTGGCGCCCTACTCCGTGAGCCACAGGCACCACCCCCGGCTATTTTTTGTTGCAGTGTCGTTGTTTAGCTGACCCAGGCTGGGTTTGAACCTGCCAACCTTGTTGCATGTGGCTGGCACCGTAACCACTGTGCTGCAGGCACTGAGCCTACCTGTAGACTTTTACATCCTTGCTACTGAAAGTGTAGTCCATGGATCAGAAGCAGCTGCCTTGCTTAGGGCTTATTAGAAATAGAAACCTCAGGCCTTGTCCTAGACCTGTTTAATCAGAATCTATATTGTAACAAGATCCGTATGTGGTTTATACCCACATTAATATTTAAGACATTGCTTTAGATAAATGTGGTTTAGATCTGTGGTCTCCAACCACTGGGCTGCAGGCCAGAAATGGTCCATGGCCTATTAGGAACCAGGCCACTTAGGAGGAGGTGGGTGGTGGGTGAATAAGCAAAGTTTTGTCTGTATTTATAGCCACTCCCCATTGCCTGCATCACTGCCTGAGCTCTGCTTCCCTTCAGATAAACGGCGGCATTACCATGTTTCCCCCAAAATAAGACACTGTCTTATATTTATTTTTTCTCAAGAAGACACACTAAGGCTTATTTTCAGGGGATGTTTTCTCTCCGCACCAAAATTCATGGCGTGGGTATGCAGCATATCTGCATCACTAGGTCTTATTATTGGGGTAGGGCTTATATTTAACAAATGCATAGAAAACCTGCTAGGGTTTATTTTTTGGGTAGGTCTTATTTTCGGGAAAACATGGTAGATTCTCATAGGAGTGGGAACCCTGCTTTAAACTGCACATGTGAGGGATAGGTTGCGCCTTACATATGAGAATCTAATGCCTGACGTCTGAGGTGCAGCTGAGCTGGTGATGCTAGTGCTGGGGAGCAGCAGCTCCAAATACAAATGATCATTAGCAGAGAGGTTTGACTGCACAGAGACTATAATAAACCAATTGCTTGCAGTCTCATATCAAAGTGATCCTCCCACCCTGTCCACAGAAAATTATCCTCCATGAAACTGGTCCTTTTTGCCAAAAAGGTTAGGGACTAATTTATCATCTAGATAAAAGCAAGGGGAATTAACAGTAAGGGCCTATTATAGGTTTTGCTATTGTCTTATTTGGTTCTTATGTTAATTCTACGACATGAGGATTACTAGTTAATAGATATATTCACAGTGCATGGCTGAGGTGGATTTCAAACCTAACCCATAAGATCCTAGGGTCCATGTCTTTTCCATAATGGTTCTGTCTAGGGTTAGACAGTGGTGGCATAAAAACTAGGATGAAAAAATAAATGGAAGGTGAATTCTAAATCTAACTCTAGAGAAATATGTACAACAAACTTGAAAGTTATTTGGATATTTAAGACCTTCTTTCTCTTGGCTCGGTGCCAGTAGTACAGTGGTTACGGCACCAGCCACATACACTCAGGGTGGCTGGTCTGAACTTGACCTGGGTCAGGTAAACAACAATGACAACTGCAACAAAAAATTGTTGTGGGTGCCTGTAGTCTCAGTTACTTGGGAGGCTGAAGCAAGAGAATCGCTTAAACCCAAGAGTTGAAGGTTGCTGTGAGCTATGATGTCACGGCACTATACATAGCGTGAGACTCTGTCTCAAAAAAAAAGACCCTTTTCTTTTTTCGTTTTTTTTGTTTTTTTGAGACAGAGCCTCAAGCTGTTGCCCTGGGTAGAGTGCCACAGCATCACAGCTCACAGCAACCTCCAACTCCTGGGCTCAAGTGAGTCTCCTACCTCAGCCTCCCAAGCAGCTGGGACCACAGGTGCCCGCCACAATGCCTGGCTATCTTTTGGTTGCAGCTGTCATTGTTGTTTGGTGGGTCCGGGCTGGACTCGAACCCACCCAGCTCAGGTGTATGTGGCGGGTGCCTCAGCCGGTTGAGCCACAGGCGCAGAGCCAACCCTTTTCTTTTTTAAAGTCTATTAAGTAAGCTGTTAGTACTAATGTGCAGCCACATACTAATTTGAGCACATTATGTTTACATGACATTGATAGATAACATAGAATAAATAATGTAATAAAACTTATGTTTAGGAAAATAAAGTTTATAATCCTACCAGAGTTAGGAAAAAGTTAGCATTCTAATTTACTTTAAATCTCACACATCACAAAAAGAAAAAAACTGGTTTTTATAATATAACAGACTCAGAAAGGGAAAGAGGTTAAAAACATACATACCACTTGTTTCTGGGTGATGAAACTTTTGCCAATGCTGGTGTGTGCCAGTTCCTGGTCCATCTGGGCCATATATGACTTCAGATTATTAAGAGTTCCTTTCAGAGAAGCCTCTTCACAAGGGTCCTGCATTTTGAGATCCAAGTCATCATCGCTGTCTAAACATTCAAAATCTTCCTCATCCAGATCATCAGAGTCTGACTCATGAGGCCTTGGCCCTACACAGACAAAAACACAAAAAAGCCACTTGGTAAATTTTTTTTTTTTGAGATAAGATCTCAAGTTGTTGCCTTGGGTAGACTGCCGTGGTGTCATAACTCATAGCAACTTCCAACTCTTGGGCTCAAGCAATCCTCTTGCCTCAGTTTTTTTATTTTTAGTAGAGATGGGGTCTTGCTTTTGCTCAAGCTGGTCTCAAACTCATGAATGTAAGCAATCCACCTGTCTCAGCTTCCCAGAGTGCCAGGATTACAAGTGTGGGGTAAAAGGTAAAAATTTTTTTTTGAGTGACTACACACCTCAAAAGATTTAGAATGTTACCCACAGAAAAGCACTAATATACATAGTCAATCTACTTCACAAAAACCCCTTCCACAAATGGTAATGATGGTAGGCATTTGTGGAAAAGTAAATAATCTGAGCCAAAAAATCAGCTTTTATAAAAAGTAAATTTAGGACAGGCACAGTGGCTCATGCCTGTAATCCTAGCACTTTGGGCACCTAAGGCAGAAGGATTACTTGAGCTCAGGAGCAAGAGTAAGACCCTGTCTCTACCAAAAACAGGAAAATTAGCCAGGTGTTGTGGTTCATGCCTGTAGTCTCAGATACTTGTAAGGCTGAGGCAGGTGGATCCCTTCAGTCCAGGAGTCTGAGGTTGCGGTGGGTTAGCCTGATGTCACGATACTCTAGCCTGGGCAACAGAACGAAATTATCCAAAAATAAATAAAAAGTAAATTTAATTAATTAAAATATTTTTCTAAAAAAAATTTAAAAACTATGTAATACATGAATACATTTTGATGTTAACACTCAAGCCATACAGAAGTTTGTCTGATATCTCAATCTTATACTAGAAATAAACTTGATGGGCATCTGAAACTTTATCTCTGCATATCTAAATATGATTTTTTTATTGGGCTATTTTCCTTTTTCTTATTCATTTGTAAGTACAGTAAGTTTCAAAGAGAAAAAAACAATATAATGTAGGAGCCAAGTTAAAACTCTGTCTAAACACACAACATCCACTAACTGAACAAATATTTAATGAGTAGCTACTACGTCAAGCACTGAGTTAGTCAGTCTTTACAAAATCGTTCAATAGGGCAGTAATTCATGTTTGAAAGCAACTCAAAATCATGAAGAGAAAGCAAATATGCTGGCTTGTGAGCTATCTAATGTTCCAAGGCTCTAGCAACAGCCATACTACTTACAGTTTCAAAATGAAAATAAACATCCAACTGTAACTTACCTAAAATCTTATCAAAATAATTTAGGAAAGAATCTGCATCAAAAGTGATTGGAGCCTCAGAAGGTTCTCTGCAAGATTAAAGGAAAAAGACAATTTATCCTAAATGTAACTGTTTGAAACTTTTCCTAAAGTGGCACCATTCTCAGGAAAACTACCAAAGATATAATCTCAAAGAAGGCACAGCATGGAAAATTGTAGCTTAAATTTTTAAAATCCTGTGGTGGTTGGCCTTGTAGAGCCCCAGAAATGGGAATGTCTAATGAAAGAAAAGTCAAAACCATACCTTGTTTATGCACATGTAACTGATGCTGATTTATGGATCTTCTACCCTTTACAAGATATATCTAGCATTAGATTAAAAAACTTATTTATTTGAATTAATTTAAATAAAGCCTATCCCATTAAGAGCTAAAGCTAAAAAATAAACAAGAACATACCTTCCCTTCTCTTCACCTCTTAAAGAGACAATCCTGGACATAAATTTTAATCTTGAACCTAATTAGTCTAGGTTCAAGAGCATTAACGCTAATAAATATTTGCTGTGCAAGTAACAATTCTTCCTTTTTTTCCTGTTACTTGCTAAATGTACTTTTGCATTTTTTTCTGTTATTATTTCTGACTTTGAAGAGTCCTTTTATCCCCTTCTTTTGAGTTTAAAGCTTCCATCTGCTTGTAGGGTGGGAGATCAGAAGTCTAAATTTGTTGAAAGCTAATGTTGAACATGTAAGGCTCTAACTAAAAATCTAAAGAGTGAAGTACTTTGAGTGGGCTCGGTACCTGTGGATGATGATTTTTAGATCTGTTGAGTGATGTTTCTGGCTTACATTGGAGATTGTGAAGTATCTAGCCTACTAGAAATATGACTTCAGATAAGTAAGTTACCACCATACTATGCACAAAAAAAGAAAAAGCAGTATAAATCATTTACTTAAAAGAAAAAAAAAAAGACTAGAAATGCAATGACTGATGACTTCAACTTTTGGGTTCTAACTATTTGTATATTTATATTTTAACACAAATTACCTCGGCAGCTCTGCTCCCTTGTGGGTTGAGACTTTGGATATGAAAGCTTTCATGCTCTCTGAAACTTGAGTTAAGTCATAATTCTGCTCTTTCTCTTCCTTGGAAATGGGCTCAGATTCTTTTTTGCCAGCAGCTTCCTGTAGTAGCTGGTCCAGCTGATCTGGTGAGAGATCTAACCATTGGTCATCTGAAAAAGAAGAAAGCATGATACTGTAATTCTACAGCCACATGACAGGTACTCTCAAGAAAGAACCCCGTGAGATTTCATGAAAGGTTTTTTTTTTTTTTGGAGACAGAGCCTCAAGCTATCCCCCTGGGTAGAGTGCTGTGGTGTCACAGCTCACAGCAACCTCCAACTCCTGGGCTCAAGCAAGTCTCCTGCCTCAGCCTCCCAAGTAGCTGGGACCACAGGCGCCTGCCACAATGCCCAGCTATTTTTTGGTTGCAGCCGTCATTGTTTTGGCAGGCATGGGCTGGATTTGAACCCATCACCTTAGGTGTATGTGGCTGGCACCTTAGCCACTTGAGCCACAGGTACCAAGCCTTAGTGAAAGGTTTTAATTCTTCTTAATCTTTCCACTCTATCCTGGTCCCTCACTTACCATCCTCTGGGGGAAGATTAGCTTCTTCTTTCTTAAGTTCTTCTATATCAAATGGTACTGTCTGTAATAAGGTTAAGATTTCTTCACCTGGGCTCATGGCAAGAGAACTATAGAAAATAAAATATATAATTATTTCTTTATAAGAGAACCCAAAATAGCAATCATAAAAACACTAGACTAGGGATTAGCTAGTCTAACTTGGTTTTTTATTTGTTTTTCTTTTGTTTAGAGACAAAATCTATGTTGCCGAGGCTAGCCTCAAACTCCTGGGCTCAACCAATTCTCCTGACTCCATCTCCCAAGTAGTTGGGACTACAGGTGCGTGCCACTGTGTCTGGCTCTAATTTGTTTTTAAACATTTTTTTAGGTTGCAGACCTCATTTTCTCAAATAAATTTTTACCAAGAACTTTAAAATATAAAAGAGTGCAAAGACAAATGGCTTTGATTAGAGGGGAGGATGGAGGTTTGGAGACCTATCCATTTTGCCTTTCTGCCTTTGGCTCTGCAGCATGCTCTAGGGAACACCATCATGAAACTGCTGATCTAGTACAACTCTCAATTTTTATACATTTTTTATATGAGGAAAAGGAGACCTAGAAGGAAAGTATGAATTCAAATTAACCTAGCATTTATTAGATGCTACGCTAGTACTTTAAATATATATATATATATTTTGAGACAATCTCATTTTGTCATCCTGAGTAGAGTGCAATGTTGTCACAGCTCACAGCAACCTCAGATTCCTGGGCTCAAGTGAATCTCTTGCCTTGGGCTCCCGAGTAGCTGGGACTACAGACATCTGCCACAATGCCCAGCTATTTTGTAGAGACAGGCTCTTGCTTTTGCTCAGGCTGGTCTAGAACTCATGAGCTCAAGCAATCCACCCATCTCGGCCTCCTAGAGTGCTGGGATGACAGGTATGAGTCATCATAAATACATTTTCATAATTATTTAGTCCTCTAATTACTATTACAGGAAGGTAATAATCCTGATTTACAGATGCGAACACCAGAGCCTAAAGAAGTTCTATAAATTCTACTCATTTAGACATAGAAAAGGCTTGGAATCAAGTCTCCTGATAACTATTTTGTGCTGCTTCTACTATAAACTGATGAAGAAATGTGCACAGAGATGATTTATATCAGGGGTCCTCAAACTTTTTAAACAGGGGGCCAGTTCACTGTCCCTCAGACCGTTGGAGGGCCAGACTGTGGGCCCCGGGACAAGTCGGTTGCTAAGCAAGACAGGCAGCGGCGGCAAAAACACCCAGGGGGCCGGATAAATGTCCTCAGCGGGCTGCATGTAGCCCACGGGTCATAGTTTGAGGACGTCTGATTTATATGATGAGTGAGTTATTCTATGACAGTGACATGACTTGTTACATAAATTGATGAAACCCTGTCTGAACAATTAAGAATGGAACAAATCAAGTTGAATAAAGAACTTACATTAATTTAAGAGACATTTGCACCCCTTGCAAAATCATGTGGGTGGGCTCAGTACCTGTAGCTCAGTGGCTAGGGCACCAGTCACACACACTGAAGCTGGCAGGAAACCCGGCCTGAGCCTGCCAAACAACAATGACATCTGCACCAAAAAACCCAGCCAGGTGCTGTGGCAGGTGCCTGTAGTCCCAGCTACTTGGGAGGCTGAGGCAAGAGAATCACTTACACCAGTAGTTCTCAACCTTCCTAATGCTGCAACCCTTTAATATAGTTCCTGTGGGTCATGACCCACAGGTTGAGAACCGCTGGCTTAAGCTAAAGAGTTTGAGGTTGCCATGAGCTGTGACGCCACAGCACTCTACCAAGGGTGACGCAGTGAGACTCTGTCTCAAAAAAAAAAAATCATGTGGGTGATGGGAAATTGCCCCTACTTCATTATATAAACATTATTAGGAGAGAAAAAAGAAATACCCAAGTAATCATAACAAAAGGCAAAATAAAAGTCATTCCTGAATATCAACTACTAGGGAGAAAGTAATAACTTTCATTAAGATGGGGGCAGAGAACTTTATTTATTTATTTATTTTTGAGACAGAGTCTCAAGCTGTCGCCCTGGGTAGAGTGCAGTGGCATCATAGCTCACAGCAACTCCAAACTCCTGGGTTTAAGTGATTCTCTTGCCTCAGCCTCCCAAGTAGCTAGGACTACAGACGCCTGCCACAATACCCAGCTATATATTTTTGGTTATAGTTATCATCATTGTTGTTTGGCAGACCTGGGCTGGATTTGAACCTGCCAGCTCCAGTGTATGTGGTTGGCGCCCCAGTCGCTCGAACTACAGGCACTGAGCCTATATATATGTATTTTTTAATCATTCTTTTTTATTGTTGGTGATTCATTGAGGGTACAAAGAACCAGGTTACATTGATTGCCTTTATTAGGTTAAGTCCCTCTTATAATTGTGTCCAGCCCCCAAAAGATGTACCACACACCGTGACCTCATACTCCCTCCCTTCTTCTCTCTCTCTGCCCTTCTCTTCTCCACCCCTCCACCATGTACTAGGCCATTAATTGTCCTCATATCAGAATTGAGTACATAGGATTCTTGCTTCTCTATTCTTGTGACGCTTTACTATAGCTGTATATTTTTTAATGTATCAAATCTACTTTGTAATGACTTACAAAGCTTTTCAGAAAGCTTTTCAAGTCATACTAAGTAAAAATAATTGCTGAACACATGTTTAGTATGATTCCTTTTTTAAAATTTCTGTATATTCACTTTTCCCATTTATTTTTAGTCAATAAAAATTACATGTGTTTATTATATACAAAATGATGTTTTGAAATATTTATACATTGTGGAATGACTAAATCAAGCTCATTAAGATGCACTGCTTCATATACCTATAATTTCTGTGTTGAGAACACTTGATATCTTCTCATACTGATCTTCAAGAATAACACAGCAATGAACATCAGAATCCAGCCATCTCTTCAACATACTGATTTCCTTTCCTTTGTAGGTAACCAGTGATGGGATTGCTGGATCATATGATACATATGGCAGTTCTATTTTTTTTTTTGAGACAGAGCCTCAAGCTATCCCCCTGGGTAGAGTGCCATGGCATCACAGCTCATAGCAACCTCCAACTCCTGGGCTCAAGCGAGTCTCTTGCCACAGCCTCCCAAGTAGCTGGGACCACAGGCGCCCACCACAACACCCGGCCATTTTTTTTAGTTGCAGCCGTCATTGTTGTTTGGCGGGCCTGGGCTGGGGATTCGAACCCGCCACCTTAGGTGTATGTGGCTGGCGCCTTAGCCGCTTGAGCCACAGGCGCCGAGCCGGCTAACAAGTTCTGACTCAAATAAGCAATGGTGATCACTGATAGTTTGTTATTTTTAATTTTTGTTTTAAGAAATGTAAATAATACCAGGCATGGTGGTTCATGCCTGTAATCCTAGCACTTTGGGAGGCTGAGGTGGGTGGATTGCCTGAGCTTAGGAGTTTGAGACTAGCCTGAGCAAGAGTGAGGCTCTATCTTTACTAAAAATAGAAAAATTAGCTGGGGACTGTGGCTGGTGCATATAGTCCCAGCTACTTGGACGGCTGAGATAAGAGGATCATTTGAGACCAAGAATTTGAAGTTGCTATGAGCTATTGTACCACGGCACTCTACCCAGAGTGACAGAGTGAGATTCTGTCTCAAATAATAAATAAATAAATGTAAACAATACAGGTAAATCCAAAAAATATATAAAATAATAACCATATCTTTACCACCTAGAATTATAAAGCTGTTGTATTTATGCAGTCTAATTATATTTATACATTTAGTATAAAAATTAAAAGAGTAATATATGTACTATAAAATATATTTAATATAATTTAATATAAAATTTGAAGTATTAATTATGAACTTTAAAAAATACTGCAGATGGCTCGGCACCTGTAGCTCAGCGGCTAGGGCGCCAGCTACATACACCAGAGCTGGTGGGTTTGAATCCAGCTAAACAACAATGACAACAACAAAAAAATAGCCAGGTGGTGTGGCAGATATCTGTAGTCCCAGCTACTTGGGAGGCTGAGGCAAGAGAATCACTTAAGCCAAGAGTTTGAGGTTGCTATAAGCTGTGATGCCACGGTACTCTACTCAGGGTGACAGCTTGAGACTCTGTCTCAAAAAAAAAAAAAAAAAAAAAAAATTGCAGATGAAGCTAACGTTTCCTTTGATCATCACTGCCCTCTGCTGCCCAGAGGTAAATGCTGTCTCCAGTATCCTTCTGAGCCTCCGTGTGTGTATGTGTGCTCACGGTCGTGCCCGTGTCTGTATGTCTATGTCTATTTCTATGCTGTATTTGCTGTTTGTTCTCCGTATCTGGCATTTTATGCCTCACTCGTTCACTTCATTCAGGTCTCTTCTCAAAGAAAACTTCCTTTGAAAGGCTTTCCTTAACCACCAACCTATCTAGAAAGGCAGCTTCTACCTCTCTCCTTTCATACACTGTCTTTCTTTCTAGCATTTACCACCATTTCACACCACGTAATGGTTTATTGTTTCCTGTCTACACTAGCATGTAAGTTCTGTAAGGGCAGGGTCACTTTGGGTTCATCTGTTATATCCTCACCTGGAATAGAGCCTGGCCTACAGGAGGTACTCAATAAATATTTTTTGAATAAGTGAATATATTTGTATCTATAAATAATACATTTGCGGCAGTGCCTGTGGCTCAGTGTGTAGGGTGCCAGCCCCATATACTAAGGGTGGCAGGTTCAAACCCGGCCTCGGCTGAACTGCAACAAAAAAATAGCCGGGCGTTGTGGTGGGCGCCTGTAGTCCCAGCTACTTGGGAGGCTGAGGTTAAGACAATCACATAAGCCCAGGGGTTGGAGGTTGCGGTGAGCTGTGTGACACCATGGCACTCTACCAAGGGTGATAAAGTAAGACTCTGTCTCTACAAAAAAAAAATTGTGTATTTAAAAATGCTATATGTATAGCATCCATACTGTATATATTTATAATTTGCTTTTTTAACTTAACAACATGTTTTTGAAATCTATTCATTTAGATCAGTGGTTCTCAATTTTAAGTAGATATTTGGCAATGCCTGGAGATATTCTGCAATCTGGCACAATTTGTGGAGGGAAGGAGTGCTACTGGTATTTACAGGGTAGAAGCCAGGATGCTGTTAAGCATCCCATAGTGCATAAGCCAGTTTCTTACAATGAAGAATTATCTGATCCAAAATGTCAGTAGCACTGAGGCTGAGAAATCCTGAATTAGATATATTTATATTTAGTTAACCTCTGGTTAACTACTAGATAGTAGTCCATCATATAAATATACCACAATTCATTTCTCTTCTATTGATCAGTACTTCAGTTGCTTATAATTTTTGATTCTCATGATTTTTTCTAAACATCTAACAATTTTAAGGAGAGGAGAATGGCATGATTTTATATACACACATACACACACATATATTTTCCCCAACCCTTCCCTGTAGATCCACACATACACACACATATATATTTTTTTGAGGTAGTCTCAAGGCTACAGGCACCTGCCACAACACCTGGCTATTTTTCTGTGGCAGTTGTCATTGTTGTTTTAGCTGGCCCAGGCCAGATTCGAACCTGCCAGCCTTGATGTATGTGGCTGGCGCCCTATCCACTGAGTAGGGGTGCCACCTAGATGTATTTTAAGTAGATTCTCCTGGCTCTAATGGTTGGATTGGAAGAGAAGAGTCACTAGAGCAGATGTCCACAAACTATGGCCCACGGGCCACATGCAGCCCGCCTAGGACATTTATCTGGCCTGCTGGGTGTTTTTGTCACCACTGCCTGTCCTGCTTAGCAGCTGACTTGTCTTGAGGCCCGCAGTCTGGCCCTCCAAACGTCTGAGGGACAGTGAACTGGCCCCCTGTTTAAAAAGTTTGAGGACCCCTGCACTAGAGGCTGGAAAACAAGATTAGGTTTTGCCACAGTTCAAGAAATAAATAATTAAAGTAGCAAGTAATACAAAAAATACAAGACACAGATGACAACATTAGGACATATAGGCCAGGTCCAAAGAAAACCAGGTGTTTGGTTATTAAGGATGGTGGTACTACAAATAGAAACTGGGGAAAAGTCTGTGAAAAGGCTAAGAGTTTGAGACCAGCCATTAAAAAAAAATCCAAACACTGGGAATGTCAACAAGTCATGAGGGAGATGTCAGTTTGGTTTTAAACTGTTTAAAAATTATCCTGATGTGAGGAATGGGAGTTTTTCCTACAATATTCATTAAAATGTTGGACATTTAAGCTACTTACATCTTTGTTCCTCAAAAGTAAAAATAATTGAGTAAATTATGGTACATCCATTTGCTGAAATATTATACAGATTTTTAAGATTATAAAGACTGTGTAATATCATGGAAAATGTAAGATCATGATGAATAAATATTAACTACAAGATACAAAATTTTTATAAATATAAAAAAATCAACTGGAAAAAACCCCTAGAAGGCAATGAATCAAATGGTAATAGTGGTTGACTCTGTGGTATAAATATTTTTCTTCTCACATCTTTCTATATTTGCTGTACTGAATGATTATATTATTTTCATAACAACAAACAACCAAACTTTATTATTTAAAAGGAACTACC
Source organism: Galago senegalensis (assembly GCA_963575145.1). NCBI lineage: Eukaryota > Metazoa > Chordata > Mammalia > Primates > Galagidae > Galago > Galago senegalensis. The sequence continues at coordinate 328 of CAUYTI010155564.1, read as the reverse complement.
CAACACCAATCTATCTTACTTTGTGGTGAAGCCTTAACTATAACTCACCTTTCTGGCCGGTTTACTGAGAGTTGGAAGTAGTTCTTTGCCATTTCTAGCCTTTGTTGATACTGAGAAGAACCTTCTATCAGTCCCTTAAAAAAAAAAAAAAAAAAGAGTCTATTAGAACATTGCTTGGTCCTCAAACTTTTTTTTTTTTTTTGAGACAGAGCCTCAAGCTGTCCCCCTGGGTAGAGTGCCATGGCATTACAGCTCACAGGAACCTCCAACTCCTGGGCTCAAGCGAGTCTCTTGCCTCCGCCTCCCAAGTAGCTGGGACCACAGGCGC
>CAUYTI010155561.1:0-56018 GCA_963575145.1 Galago senegalensis | reverse complement strand
CCTGTGGTCCCAGCTACTTGGGAGGCGGAGGCAGGAGACTCGCTTGAGCCCAGGAGTTGGAGGTTGCTGTGAGCTGTAATGCCACGGCACTCTACCCAGGGGGACAGCTTGAGGCTCTGTCTCAAAAAAAAAAAAAAATCTACATGAATCTTATTTGTCTGAGTTCCTTTAGGGCAGGAATGGTCTGTAGTGCATGGCACAAAATACACATTTTGAATGTTAGACATGCAATAAAAAAGTGTTACAATGAAATTGGGGGGAAATAATTGCCAAAGGTCCAGGTTTCCAGGTGAGCTTGACTCATCTCTTAATTGTTAAGCACAGAAAATAATGCTTTTGTCAGATTTCCTGGACGTGGGGAATTGAAGGAAATATTCAAGCTTGACATATTCTAAACCTATTGTTTAAAAAGAAAGCTTAGGCCAGGAGACGAAGACCAGCCAGGGCAACAAAGCAAAACTCCATCTCTAAAAGAAAAATCAGTTGTGTATGGTGTTACATACCTATAGTCTTGGCTGGTGGGGAGGCTAAGGCAGGATTGTTTCAGCTGCTGCTTTATCAACTAAGTTTATGTAAAATTATAAATCCTTTTCTGTTCAACAATGTTTACAGGATCTTCACCCAAGAGTAGATTCCATCTCAAAAAACCACTTTGCTCATCCATAAGAATCCTAAGAAGCAACTCTTCAAGTTTTTTTGTTTGCTTGTTTATTTTAGAGACAAAGTCTTACTTTGTCACCCTCAGTAGAGTGCTGTGGCATCACAGCTCACAGCAACCTCCAGCTCTTGGGCTTAGGCAATTCTCTTGCCTCAGCTTCCCGAGTAACTGGGATTACAGGCACCCGCCTTAACGCCCATCTATTTTTTTGTGCAGTTTGGCCAGGGCAGAGCTTGAACCCACCACCTTTGGTATATGGGGCAGGTACCCTACCCACTGAGCCTCAGGTGCTGCCCATATTTGTTTTGTATTTTGAGATAGAGTCTTACATTGTCGCCTTGAGTAGAGTGCGGTGGAGTCACAACTCACAGCAACTTCAAACTCTTGGCTTAAGTGATTTTCTTGCCTCAGCCTCCCAAGTAGCTGGGACTACAGGTGCCCACCTGGCTATTTTGTTGTTGTTGTTTCAGTTGTCATTGGTTTAGCTGGCCCAGGCTGGGTTCAAACCCACCAGCCTCAGTGTATGTGCCTGGTGCTGTAACCACTGTGTAATGGCCACCGAGCCAACTCTTTTAAGTTTTATCAAGAGATTACAGCAATTCAGTCACATCTTCAGACTTCTTGTTCTCTTGCTGTTGTTTCCATCACATCTACAGTTACCTACTCCTGTGAAGTCTTGAACTCCTCAAAGTCATTCCTGTGTGTTGGAACCAGCTTCTTCCAAACTCCCATTAATGCCGATATTTTGACCTCCTTCCATGAATCATAAATGTTCTTAATTGCACCTGGAATGGTGAATCCTTTCTAGGAGATTTTCAGTTTGCTTTTCTCAGATCCCTCAGAGGGGGAAGCTTTGTTCCAGGCTGTCCTTTGAAGCCAGGCTTTAGCTTCTCTCTATCTCTGAAAGTTCTAGATGGTATCTTCTTTTAATAGAAGTTTTTCGTATCTACACTGAAAATCTGTGTTTAGAGTAGCCACCTTCATTAAGGATCATAGCTAGATCTTCTGGGTAACTTGCTGCAGATTCTACATCAACACTTGCATTTCTATGTCATGGAGACTGCTTTTCTTAAACCTCACAAACCAGCCTCTGCTAGCTTAAGACTTTTGTTGTGTAGCTTTCTCACCTCTCTCAGCCTTCACAGAACTGAAGAGAGTTAGGGTCTTGAGCTGGATTAAATTTAGGCTTAAGGGAATGTTGTGAGTGGTTTGACTTGTATCCAGACCACTAAAACTTTCTCCCAGCAATAAGTCACTTTCTTATAATTCATGTGTTCACTGGAGTAGCACTTTTCATTTCCTTCAAGAACGTTTCCTTTGCATTCACTTGGCAGAAGAGGCTAACTTTCAGCCTATCTCAGTTTTTCAGGATGCCTTCCTCCTTAAGCTTAATCATTTCTAGCTTTTAATTTAAAGTGAGAGACCTAGAACTCTTACTTGAACACTTGGAAACCATTGTAGGGTTTTTAATTCATCTAAATTCAATATCCTGGCGTCACAAGGACTAGGGAGGCCTGGAGAAAGGGAGAGAGACAGGTTGGAGGGAGGGCTGCCAGTCAATGGAGCAGTCAGAACACACACAACATTTATTGATTAAATTTGCTATCTTAACATGGTCACAGTTCCTGGCACCCACAGACAATTTCAATAGTAACATCATAGATCATCATAACAGACACAATAATGAAAAAGCTTGAAGTATTACAAGAATTATCAAAATATGTCACAGAGCCACAAAATGAGCACATACTCTTGGACAAATGGCACTGATAGGCTTGTTCCAGGCAATATTGCCATAGCCTTCAGTTCATTGTTTTTCCTTAGAAGTTTTTCTATGTGTGTGATTTTTTTTTATTTTATTTTTTTCATTGTTTGGGATTCATTGAGAGTACAAAGCATTAGGTTACACTGATTGCATTTGTTAGGTAAAGTCCCTCTTATAATTGTGTCCTCCCCCCAAGAGGTGTGCCATACACCATGACTCCCCATCCCCCTCTCCCCTCTCCACACTCCCTCAATCCTCTACCCGCCCCCCCACCTTGTATTAGATCATCTACTGCCTTCATTTTGGAGGTGGTACATTGGATTCTTGCTTCTCCATTCTTGTACTACTTTACTAAAAAGAATGTGTTCCACTTCCATCCAGGTTAATAAAAAAGATACAAAGTCTCCATCTTTTATAAGCCCTCAATTTGTAAACACAATTATCTGTGAAGCACAATGAAACAAGGTATGCCGGGTACTTGTTATTGTTTAAGTGCATAATGGAATAATAGGCTCTTTACATTAGATGTTGAATGGTATTTAAATGCTCTTATTTACACTGTTTTAAAATGTACTTAGTATTGACATAGAGGACATTGGGGGGGGTGACATTAGGATAGAAATCTTATTCTTTGAATGACCTTGCAAAGGGTTAATGCCTAACAGTCTCATCACTCTTCCCATAAACCATGCCATCAGTTGTATAATCTAAAAATGATTTTCATATACAGTACATATTTAGTAACATTCTGTAAGCTTTTTTCATTTGGGAAGATACTTTGAGAATGCCGTCTATTTGTTGATAAAGCAGTGTCTGGTGACATATTTCCACATGGGTAACTTATTTATGAAGTCTTTTCACAAAAATGAAGTGGTAGGATTTCAGACACAGAAAAAGAGAATTTAAAACTGATAGCTTTTGTTTTTGTTGTTTACATGCTTTCCATTTATTTTTACTTAATTCCTGAGCCAAATGGCTAAAACAGTAGGTCTTTGGAACAAAATTCCTCAAGCTGACGCCTAGCTTTGGTGCCAGGAGCTTGGGTAGGAGATACCTCTTAAAATGCCAAACAGCAATATCTTGGGCTTTTAAAACAATGTTGTTAAAATTATTTGTTAGTATTGGACATGGTGGACAGTGACAAATCTTGATATATATTGCTTTGCTTTAAAATCACCTTGTTTTGGTTTTTTTTTGGGGGGGGGAACATGATTCTTACAGTTTTTCTGTTTGAAATTATAGAATCTAAATATCAGAAGCAGGTTTGACGATCACTTAATCCAATTTAGATTCTTGATGTCCCTGTTAAGAATTGGCACACTCATCATCTAACAAAAGGTATGCAACATTTGCAAAAATCTATAAACTTTCCACCTGCCAGGGTCCACATAAAAGCAGTTAGCTGGCAGCACAGCAACAGTAAGTGCTGGAAGCCCAGATCTGAATGCTATGTTGGACACTTCCCAGGTCATCATCTTTGGAAAGGAGGATGAGTCAGGAGTTTATCTTTTGAAACTGCTAATTCTAATGCAACCTATTTGGTCTGAAATATAGAATTTTTTCCATTCATCAAAATAGTACATATTTAACCAGGATTTTTATTTAGAGAGAAACCTGTGAACTGTAAGGCATTAAAAATCATCCTCATGTGTTCAGCCCAAAACTTATCCATTACTCTGAACATCTCCACAAAATGGAACAGGAGACATGAAAGCAGCTTTCTTCTGCTTCAGTCAAGCACATTCCCTGCTATTATGCAATTAGAGCAGATTTACGTGGACTCTGCTATATTTTTGTGGCAAGGGATGAAGGGTAATACTACCAAAGCAAAAGGCAGTTTCCTGCATAATATAGGCACCAGATTGGATTACACAGAATTTAAAGAAAAAAATCCTAGAATGTATGTGGTTAATCCATTCTGGAAAAATATTTTTTTGGGAATTTGTTAATCAGAGACCTAGAGTTTGTTCAAACAGCTTGGGTTTGTTAGTCAAGAAATATGTGTGTTAAACTATAAGTTACATGTTTATCTGAGGATCATTCTATGGTCCGAATACAGTACTAATATTTTCTGAAATAACATTCCTATGGGGAAAACAATGGGAAGTGGAAAGGACTTTTGATGTTTTAATTCATGACATGTATTAATTAGCTGAAAAGGAGAAGGCTGGGATAGGAAAGAGATGGAACAAATGAACAGTATGCTCACCATCTACCCACCCTTTTAACCACTTCCAGCCACCTAAGGAAAATACTTTTTTTTTTTTTGAGACAGAGTCTCACTCTGTTGCCCTAGGATTGAGTGCTATGGCATCATCATAGCTCACAGCAACCTCAAATTCTTAGGTTCAAATGATACTCTTGTCTCAGACTCCCAAGTAGCTGGGACTACAGGTGTCCACCACAACACTCCGCTAATTTTATTTTTTTGGTGTTGTTGTTTTGTAGAGATGGAGTCTCACTCTTACTGAGGATTATCTCCAACTCCTGAGCTCAGGTAATCCACTTGCCTCAGCTTCCCTGAGCAGGGGTCCTCAAACTTTTTAAACAAAGGGCCAGTTCACTGTCCCTCAGACCGTTGGAGGGCCAGACTGCAGGCCCTGGGACGAGTCGGCTGCTAAGCAGGACAGGCAGAGGTGGCAAAAACACTCGGCGGGCCGGATAAATGTCCTCGGCAGGCCACATGTGGCCCACGGGCTGTAGTTTGAGGACGCCTGTCCCAGAGTGTTGGGATTACAAGGGTGACCCACCATGCCCAGCCAGTTTTGCCTCCTTTTAAAAGTTATATAAGTGCAATCATACAGGATGCAGTCTTTTGTGTATTGTTTCTCTCATTTACAATTATGCTTGTGAAGTTCATTTTCCTGTGTGTAAAAGTAGTTTGTTCATTTTTATTGCTGTGTATGAACATACCACGATTTAGTTACCTTTTGTGTTGTGATGAACATTTAGCTTATTTTCAGTTTTTGGAACTTACAAATAGTGCTACTATGAATATTTTTTTTAATTTTTTTTAACCTTTAAGACAGAGTCTATCTCTGTTACCTGGGCTGGAATACAGTGGCATCATCATAGCTCGTTGCAAACTCAATGATCAAGTGATCCTCATGCCTCAGCCTCCCAAGTAGCTGGGACTTACAGGCTACTTTTTCTTTTCTTTCTTTTTTTTTCCCCTTATATATAGAGACTGTATCTCACTATGCTACTTAGGTTCGTCTTGAACTCCTAGCCTTAAGAAAGAGTACTCCTCCCAAAGTACTAGGATTACAGGCATGAGCCACTGTGCCTGGCCTTGAACATTCTTGTATATACCTTTGGTACATACATGTTCACATTTTTCTTGACAGTGAAGTTTCTGGGTTAGTGAATATGCTTATTTTGAGATTTGGTAGACACTGACAGTTTTCTAAAATGGCCAGTTTACATTTTCTTTAGCTGTATGTGAAAGTTCCAGAGTCCTACATTCTTGCTAATGCTTGATCTTACTTTTTTTTTTTCATGTTAGCATTTCTGGTGAGTGTATAGAGACATCTCTTTGTGGTTCTAATATTTATTTCTCTGAGGACTAATGAAGCTAAGACAATGGTCACATGTTTATTGGCTATTTGAAAAATCTTTTGTGAAGTGCTCGTTAAAATTTTTTGCCCATTTTTCTACTGAGTTGCTATCTGTATTTTTCTTATTGAATTATAGGAGTTATTTATATATTCTGGATTTTGGTCCTTTGTCAAATATATTTATTGCATAAATTCTTCCAAGTCTATGGCTTTCCTTTGGTGGGGAGGGATATCTTTTTAAAAATCTTTTTTAAATCTTTCTTTTTCCTGGAAAAATTCAATCACATACAAGTAGAGAGATTAATATAATTAATCTCCATGTGACCAACTTCAGCAATTATCAACTTGTGGCCAATCTTGTTTCAGCTATATCCCCACTAAAAATCACCCTCTTCCATTGCTTTAACAGGCCCTTTTGCCTTCTATTATTTATCTTTTCAGGCTTTATTACTTCATTCAACAGTCATTTAATTATTCTTCATATATTTATTGGGTGAAATCTGACTGGATTAATACTTAAATCCAATGAATACAATTTTGTACTTGCATTACCTGAACTTTCTGCGCATGGTGACTCTGTTGGTGACTTCCTCCTTGAAATTCCTTTCCCTTAAACCTCTGGTTACTACTGTACCTGATTTTCACCTGCTTCTCTCATTCCTTTTTCATAATTTGCCTCCTGGAATTTTCTTCCTCCCATTTCTTTAGAGTTATTTTTTCCTTAGAGAAAAAATAGTTCCAGTTTTCACTTCATTTGGGTGATTTCTTCATCCTCATGACTTTAACTCCCACTTACTTCCTGATGCCTTCTGAATCTATATCTCTAGTCCAGAATACTCTGTCTAGTACTAGATCTGTATATGCATGATTTGTTGGTCACTTCACTTGGATGACCCACAAGTATCCAAGACAGCCTTCTGAACATCTCTCCCCATTCCAATCCATTCTCCCATTCTTCCATTATACTATATTTAATTTTTTATTAGACAGCAAAATAAAGTAGAAGGTACAGATATTTCTCATAAATCCTCTGTCCCCAGACATACTCAGCCTCCTCTGCTACCAACATTCCTGATAGAGTGATACATTTGTTACAATCTATGAACCTATATTAATGTATCATTATTTCTCAAAGTCCATAGTTTACACTAGGTTTCAGTCTTTATGTTATACATCCTATGGATTTAGACAAATGATAATGGCATGTATCTACCCTTATAGTATCAAACATAGTAGTTTCACTGCCCAAAAAATCCTATGCTTGCCTATTCATCCTTCTCCCTTCATCATCTGGAAACCACTGACCTTTTTAAAGTCTCCATAGTTTTGCCTTTTTCCAGCATGTCCTGTAAGTTGTCCAGTATATAGCTTTTTCAAATTGGCTTCTTTCACTTGATAATATGCATTTAAATTTTCTCCATATCTTTTTATGACTTGATAGCTCATTTCTTTTTAACATTAAATAAGTATATTCCCTGAATAATATTCTCCATTGTCTGGATGCACCACAGTTTACCCATTCACCTTCTGAAAGATATCTTGATTGATTCTGAGTTTTGATGATCATGAAGAAAGCAGCTATAAACATCCATGCTTATGTTTTTGTTTTCAACTCCTTTGAATGAATACTATTGCTGGTTCATATGGTAAGAGTATGTTTAGTTTTATAAGAAACTGACTATCTTCCAAAATAGCTTCCATGTTGAGTTCCCATGAGAGTTCTTTTTGCTCCATGTCCTCATCAGTGTTTGGTATTGTCAATGCTCCAGATTTTGGCAATTATAGTAGGTGTATAGTGGTATCTCATTATATTTTAACTTGCATTTCCTTGAGGAACATCTTTTCATATGCTCATTTGTCATCAGTATATTTTCTGTGAGATTGAAATGTCTTATATGGTCTTTGGACTAATTTTTTTTATTGTTTGCTTTTTTTTTTGCTTATTGTTAATTTAATTTAATTTAATTTTTATTTATTTATTTTTTTGCAGTTTTTAGCAGGGGCTGGGTTTGAACCACCATCTCCAGCATATGGGGCTGGTGCCCTACTCCTTTGAGCCACAGGCACCGCCCTGCTTATTGTTAATTTTGAAGAGTTTTTTTTTTTTTAATGGGGGTCTCATTATATTGCACAGATTAGTCTCAAATTCCTGGGCCCAAGCAATTCTCTCACTCAGGCTTCAGAGCAGCTGTGATTACAGGCACATAACATCACATTGCTGAATTTAAAGAGTTCTTTTTATATTTTGGGTAACAGTCTTTTATCAAAAGAGTTTATTGCAATATTTTCCTCAGTTTTCTGTGGTTTCTCTTTATATTCTCTTGACAGTGTCTTTTACAAAGCCATTTTTACTTTTTTTTTTCTTGAGACAGAGCCTCAAGCTGTCCCCCTGGGTAGAGTCTCTTGGCATCACAGCTCACAGTAACCTCTAACTCCTGGGCTCAAGCGAGTCTCCTGCCTCCGCCTCCCAAGTACCTGGGACCACTGACGCCCGTCACAACACCTGGCTATTTTTTTGGTTGCAGCCATCATTGTTGTTTGGCAGGACCAGGCTGGATTCAAACCCGCCACCTTAGGTGTATGTGGCTGGCGCCTTAGCCACTTGAGCCACAGGCGCCGAGCCGCCATTTTTACTTTTAATGAAATCCAGCTTATTAATTTTTTCTTGACAAACTAAAGACATTCATCATGTCTTTGGTGTTACATTATCTCCAAACCCAAGATCATTACATTTTCTCCTATGCTATCTTCTAAGACTTTTATAGTTTTTCATTTTACATTTATGTTGGTGATCCATTTTGTGTTAATTTTTGTGTGGAACATAAAATCCATGTCCAGACTTGTTTTGTTTTTGCATGTGGATGTCCAGTTGTCCCAGCACCATGTGTTGAAAAGACCATCTTTTTCCTCCCTTGTATTGCTTTTGTTCTTTTGCCAAAGATCAGTTGACTATTCATTTGGCCCCCCATATATGTGTGTTCTATATCTGTGAAGTCAACCGTGGATAGAAAATATTTGAAAAAATTGGCATCTGTAATGGACATATTTCCTCAACAAGACAGTATAACAACTATTTATACAACATTAAATTTCTATTAGGTATAATAAGTAATCTAGAGATGATTTAATGTACACAGGGGTATACATAAGTTATATGGAAATATTATACCACTTTATATGAGAGACTTGAACTTTCATGGATTTTTGGTATCCTCAAGAGGTCCTAAAACAAATCCCTACAGACACCAATGGACAACTGTATTTATGTGTGGTTATCTCTGGGCTGTATATTCTGTTCCATTGATATATTTGTCTATTCTTTTAACAGCACCACACTGTTTTAATTGTGGTGTTATTATTGTGGTTTTATAGTAAGTCTTGAAGTTGTGTGATATCAGTTATCCAACGTTGTTCTTCTCTTGCAATATTATGTTGGCTGTTATAGATCTTTTGTTCCTTTGTGTAAAATCAGAGGATTTAGTTTGTCAATATCCACAAAGTAACTTGTTGAGATTTTGATTGAAATTTTATTGAATCTATAGATCACACTGGGAAGAACTGACACCTTGATAATATTGAATCTTCCAACTCAGGAACATAGAACATCCTTTCATTTATTTAGTTAATCTTTGATTTTTTTTAAATCAGAATTTTATAATTTTACTCACATAGATCTTATACTTACTTTGTCAGATTTATACTTAAGAATTTCATATTTGGGAGGTTACTAATGTAACTAGTATTGTGTTTTTAATTTCAAATTCCACTTGGTGCTCCTCTACTTACAATGGGGTTACATCCCAATAAACCTAAGTTGAAAATATCGTAAGTCAAAAATATAGCCCTGAGAATCATTAGCCAAATAATCACCAGTGCTTGAAGTCTTAAGTTGCCTATCATTTTTGCAATATCATAAAAGTCAAAGAATTGTAAGCTGAATCATCATAAATTGGGGGACTCTATAGGAAAGCAATTGACATTTACAGGTTAACATTTTATCTTACAACTTTACTATAGTCACTTACTAGTTTCAGGAGGTTTTGGTGTTTTTTTGTTTGGGGGGGAGTTTTGGTATGTATCAATTCTTTTGGATTTTCCACATAGATGATCATTGCATCTGTGGACAAAGAGTTTTATTTCTTCTTTTCTAATTAGTATACCTTTTATTTTCTTTTCCTGTCTTATTGCAATAGATAGAAATTTCAGTATGATGTAAAAGGAGTGGTGAGAAGGGACATCTTTGTTTTGTTTCTGGTCAGTGTATTTTAGAAATTCAGCTGAACAAATACCCAATTGTCAACTATATTCCTCAGCTCCCATTATAGCTAGGTATGGCCAACATAACTAATTCTTGCCAATGGAATGTAAGCAAAAGTGATGCATGCCACTTTCAGGTCTTGACTGAAAACACTGGACATGTGTATTATCACTCTCTCTTTTCTACTTCCAACTTGCAAGATATGGTAATAACTGATGCAACTTTGAAAGTTAGTGTGATTGGTGGACAGAATTGCCTCCCCAGCCTGAGTTCCTGCATGATCACATAGAGTAGAGCTACCTTACTATGTAAATTACAGGGCTATTCATAAGACAGAAGGATATTCATAAAACATAAATAAAATTCTATTTTATTTACATTATTGCATTTTGGAGTCTCTGTTATAAAGTCACTTAGTCTTTACCTGTTACAGCATCTTAACTGTACCACATTTGAAATTTGCTAGTCGTTATTCCACCTAAATATCTTGTGCTACAGTTATAGTCTCAGTCTGAGTAAAGGCTCCTACAATCATCTAGTCATCTTTCCTCTCTCAATGCCAACATATAGTTTTCCTAAGTGCAGTTCTTACCTCTCAAGAATGACTCAGGGTTTCTACTTCTGGCCATGATAGAGTAACTAGTACTGGACTAGTCCTCTTTTCATAAATAACTGTGAAGCCAGACAAAAATTTATGAGGCAGTTGTTTTCAGATGATAGATAATAGGCAAAACAAGGCTGAAATAATGAGATCCCTGAGAGAAGGGAAACTAACAAGGTAAGGCCTACAGTTACCCATATTGCCCTATACAAGGGCAACTGCCTAAGGCCTACAGTTACCCATAATTGCCCTATACAAGGGCAATTTCCTGACTACAGTACAGAAATCTCACACCTAAGCAAAGCAAGGTGGTTGCTATGAAATTCAGCCATAATGTTGCATATATCTGTAGTTCGTTCTTTTCAAATTAATATTATTGTATAATATATTAATATCACACAATTTATGTATTAATTTTGTTGCTCATGAACATTTAGATTTTTTTTCACTATGGTGGTTATAAAAAGCTACTTTGAATATTATTATGTAGGAATTTCAGTGAACATAAGTACTGACTTATGTTAAGTACATAACAAAGGATGGAATTGTTTTTTCATAAGACTTATATATGTTTTGCTTTAGGAGCTGTTGCTAAACAGCATTTCAAACTAGTTGTGCCAATATATACCGTAGCCAGTAACATATGAATCCCTGTCACTCCATGTGATTTTCTAATACTTGATCTTGTCAGTGCTTTTAATGGTATTTTCATTATGTTATTTCTGAAATTTGTTTCTATGATGGATAATGATGTGGATCATCCTTTCATAATCCCATTGGCAAATTAAATATATCATTTTGTAAAATGCCTGTTCAGATATGTTACTCATTTTAAAAATTGTGGTGAGCTTGTGTAGAGTCATGGCTCCAGGAGCACAGCAAGGTGGTGGTCTGCAGGAGATAGCAGGTGATCTAGAGCTATGGATGTCTGATTCAGTAGGCAAGTGCCTGGGTGCTGGTGGCAACAACCAGCCCTTCCATGGAGGTCTGGGAAGGGAGGAAACCTGTCCACAGTTTTCAGTTTTGGGGGGAAGCTGTGCATTGAGTGGAAAGCTTAAAAGAGTAGGGGGACTTGAATAGTATACAGCAACCAGATTTGAATACCAAATGGAGTGGATTTACCATTGGATTGGTGGCTGATGAGGCAACCATACTGAGAAGATCCTGGCTGCCAGGGGCTGTCATTGTGGGAAGGTCCATGAGAAGGTCGTGAGGATGGGCCTCTCATCAGGAGCCTCAAGCACAGCTGTCTCTTCCCGCCTGCCTAGATTGGGCTTTCACTCTTGGAGCAGGCTGGGTGGAGAACTGTTGTCAGGGGGCCACTGTAACACTTTCATCCAAAGAATTCTGGAGAGCTTTAAGATCCCAACCTGGCAGGGACTGAATGCTGAGGAAACAATCAGGTGATCACCAAGGGCAACTAAATTAGGAATCAGGACCATGCCAGGAAACTAGAGAAAGGTTGCCGGCTGTGTTCTCCATCTCCTAAAACCATAACACTACCTGGTGTCCTGGCAATATATTGCAACACATATATGTTCCCATTAAACTTGCTCCTTTCCGATATATATGTATGTATCTATAGATAGATATAGATACATATTTTTGTATACATAAAATATATATAAATATTTTGTATACATATAAAATATATAAACATATTATTTTTTCTTTTCTTAGTTGCTGAGGTTGCTGCTGGGCTTTCTTTTCTTTCTTTCTTTTTTTTTGTTTTTTAGACAGTCTCATTATGTCACCCTCAGTAGAGTATGTGGTGTCATAGCTCATAGCAACCTCAAACTCTTGGACTTAAGCGATTCTCTTGCCTCAGCCTCCCAAGTAGCTGGGACTACAGGCACTTGCCACAATGCCTGGCCATTTTATTGTTGTTGTTGTGGTAGTTGTCATTGTTTGGCAGGTCTGGCCACGTTCGAACCCACTAGCTCCAGGGTATGTGGCTGGCGCCCCAGCCACTGAGCATTAGGCATGAAGCCAGTTGCTGCTGTTTTTGGCTATTTGAGCTTGTTTTGTTTTGCTTTGCTTTGTTTTGTTTTTGTTAATTTGTTTCTTTGGTTCTTGTTTTTTTTAGAGACAGAGTCTTACTTTGTCACCCTGGGTAGAGAGTACTATGGTGTCACAGCTTACAGCAACCTCCAGCTCTTGGGTTTAGATGATTCTCTTGCCTCAGCCTCACAAGTAGCTGGGACCACAGGCACCTGTTCTTTGGTTCTATTTTTAACTTCCACTTTTACTTTCATCAAGAACAAGGGCTCCTATCTTTTTTGCTTACAGTTTTCAGCCTCATTTATTCTCTCTCTCTAATTCACACTTCTCTCTCTCTTTGCTTAGAGACTTTTCTACTCTTCTCATCTTTCCTACATAAACTGCAAGTACAACAGCTAAGATGTCCCCTCCTTTTTTTGTTATTCTTTCTTTCTTTTTTCCTGTTCCCCCTCTCTCATTTATTTGATACAACTGTATTTTTAACTTTCCTTATCTATTTTTATTTTATTAGTAGTATTTTTTTTTCTTTTTTGTCTGAGTGGCAGGGTACCATGGCATTGGTCTGGCAGGGAGGTCACAACAGTAGTCTGACTCAAGAAGGCCAAGAGATCAGGGTCTAGGGAGCCCTTCTACCTTTGTCCCTGGAAAGACAGTATTGGAAAGTGCACACTACAGAATTTTTCCTTTTTTTTCATTTTTGTGCATTTTTTCTTTCTTGTTTTTTCTTTTTGCTCTTTGCTTTCTCTCCCTATTTTTGGCAGAGGTAGGGTCTGGCTTTGCTCAGGCAGATGAGGAACTCCTGATTCCAAGGAACCCACCCAGCCCAGCCCCCCAAACTCCTTGAGTTACAGGTGTGGCCTTAGCACAATGCCAATCAATACCATTTCTCTTATCATTCTCATTCTCTCTTCCTGTCCTCCTTCACTCCTATTCTTAAATTCTTTTCTTTCACACCCCTCCCTTTTCTTCTTTCTATTTTATTTTTCTCTTTCCTTCTCTTTTCTTCTTTCTTTCTTTCCCTCTTTATTCTCCCTGCTTGCTCTTTACACTTCTCTTCCTTTTGGCCTTATGCCAGCAGGCCACTTCAGTACCTAAGCTCTGAGATAGGGTAATTTAAAGCAAAGGAGGAATTGAGAAGGAAAAGGAGGATAAGGAAGTAAACAAGAAGAAAGCATACATGAAAAGGAACCAACAGAAAAATTAAGGCAAACTGAAAAACCAAAACAGAGCAAGTCCCCCAAGGGACCATGAGGCAGCTGCTACAGAGGACTCTACCTATGAGGAATTAATGGATTTAACAGAAAGGGAATTTAAAATATCAATGATAAAGACAATAAAGGGACTAGACAAGATAGTCTATCTTTTGGAAAGACAGAACCAAAAGAAGAATGAGAAATATGTAGAATATAGAAAGGATCTGGTAGAGATTAAGGAAATGAAGGAAAAAATCAAGTAATATAAAGATGCAGTAGAAACTACCAATTTCACTAATGAATATAGATGCAAAAATTCTCAATAAAATCCTACCCAGTAGGTTGCAGCTATACATTAAAACAATTATACATCATCAATTATGTTTCATCCCAGTGATGCAAAGCTGGTTTAACATACAAATCCTTAAATATAATTCGCCATATCAGTAGAAGCAATAAATAACAAAGACCATATGGTCTTCTCAATAAAGTGCAGAAAAATAGAATGCAGAAAAAGCATTCAATAAAACTCAGCATCCTTTTCTAACTAGGAAACTTAAGAAAATAGGCATAGGTTGCATATTTCTTAATCAAAGCCATCTACAGCAAACCCACAGCTAATATTATACTGAATGGAGTAAAACTGAAAGCTTTTTTCCACTGGTTCTTTTCCTTAGAACTGGAACCAGACAAGGTTGTCCTCTATTGCCACTACTATTGAACATAGTGCTGGAATTTATAGCCAATACAATCAGGCAAGAGAAGGAAATAAAGGGCCTCCAAATGGGTGCAGAGGAGGTAAACTCTCTCTCTTTGCTGAAGTTATGAACTTATACTTAGAGAACGCCAGAAACTTGACCACAAGACTCCTGGAAGTGATAAAAAATATATATATGGTAATGGGCCAGGCATGGTGGCTCACACCTGTAATCCTAGCACTCTGGGAAGCTGAAGTGGGTGGATTGCCTGAGGGAGGTCACAGGTTTGAGACCAGCCTGAGTAAGAGTGAGGCCACTTCTCTTAAAAAAAAAAAAGCCTGTAGTTGTGGTAGGTGCTTGTAGTCCCAGCTACTGGGGAGGGTGAGGCAAGAGAATTGCTTGAGCCCAAAAGTCTGAGGTTGTTATGAGCTATGAAGCCAGGGCACTCTACTCCAGGTGACAAAGTGAGACTCTGTCTCAAAATAATAATAATAATAATAATAATACAGTAATGTCTCAGGATATAAAATCAATGTCCACAAATCAGTAGCCTTTGTATATGCCAATAACAGCCAAGTTGAGAAGCTAATCAAGGACCCAATTCCCTTTACCATAGCTTCAAAGAAAATGAAATACCTAGGAATATACCTAACAAAAGAGGTTATGTATAGGAAGTTAATGCTCTGGAACCCAGAATGAGTTTAATCACTGGCTAGGAAACAAGATTGGAAATTGGAAAAGACTACTCAGCATGAGTTTTAAGGAAAAACAAGTCTGAGGATGCCTGGACATGGCTTCCACTATCTCAGGCTAAGTAGACCAAGATAATGTGGCACCTTCCTGGCCTCTTCAGAAAGTTTTTATTAGTTTTTAGCAAAAGTGCATATGTGAAAGATAAGGTTGAAAGAATCCCAAGTTCCTAGGAAGAGTGGATAGAGAAAGCCAGGATAAGTGGCAGGGGGTTGGTAAACAGCCAGTGGTGGAGGGAGAAGATGGGAAGAACAGGTCTGTTCAGTAGGAGAAGTAAACCAGGTTTTCTAGTTTCACTACATATTTGAAGAGTTTAATCCCTTCCATTTGTTGACTCTCAAATGCACGGGCCTAATCTGTCCTAACCAGGCAGGCGAGCACCTCTGGATTCTTTTCCTCTTTTGGGATTCTAAAGAATCCCTAGGAATTGCCTTCTGCAGGCATTCTCTCTGGTTACCTCGGAACTGAGATGGGGCACTTCGCTGAGAAGTCAACCTATCTACCCTTCTATAGTGAAGGACCTCTACAAAGAAAATAACAAAACCCTAAGAAAAGAAATAGCAGAAGATATTAACAATTGGAAGAACAATTCCCATCATGGATGGGAAGAATCAACATTGTTAAAATGTCCATACTTCTCAAAGCAATCTACAGATTCAATACAATCCCCATTAAAATACCAACATCATACTTTTAAGATTTGGAAAAAATAATTCTTCGTTTTGTACGGAACCAGAAGAAATCCCATATAGCCAAGGCAATTCTTAGTAATAGAAACAAAGCCAGGGACATCACCCTACCAGATTTTCAGCTATACTACAAGGCCATAGTGATCAAAACAGCATGGTTTTGGCAAAATAATCAAGACATAGACATTGGAACTGAATAGATAACCATGAGATGAAACTAACATCTCACAACCACCTGATCTTTGAATCACCAAACAAGAACATACACTGGAGGAATGAATCCCTATTTAATCAATGGTGCTGGGAGAACTGGATAAGCACATGTAAAAGACTGAAACTGGACCCACACCTCTCACCACTTAAGAAAAATTTATTCAAGTTGGATAAAAGATTTAACTCTAAGGCATGAAACAATAAAAATCTTCAAAGAAAGTGCGGAGAAAACACTTGAAGATACTGGCCTGAGGAAAGATTTTATGAAGAAGACTTCTGTGGCAATTGCACCACCAACAAA
Organism: Galago senegalensis; assembly: GCA_963575145.1. Classification (NCBI taxonomy): domain Eukaryota; kingdom Metazoa; phylum Chordata; class Mammalia; order Primates; family Galagidae; genus Galago; species Galago senegalensis. The sequence continues at coordinate 39,334 of CAUYTI010155561.1, read as the reverse complement.
AATAAATAAATGAGATTTAATTAAACTGAAAAGCTTCTGTACAGCTAGGGAACAACAACCAAAGCAAATATACAATCTTCAGAATGGGGAAAGATATTTGCATTTTACAAATCTGACAAAGGCTTGATAACTAGGATTTACAGGAACTCAAATAATCAACAGAAAAGAGATAGCAATCCCATATATCACTGGGCAAGAGACATGAAAAGAACCTTCTCTAAAAAAGACAGAGAAATGACTAACAAACATATGAAAAAATGCTCATCATCCTTAATCATCAGAGAAATGCAAATCAAAACTATTTTGAGATATCATCTAACTCCAGTAAGATTAGCCCATATCACAAAATCCCAAAACCAGAGATGTTGGTGTGGATGTGGAGAAAAGGAAATACTTCTACACTGCTGGTGGGAATGCAAAATAATACATTTCTTTTGGAAAGATGTTTGGAGAACACTTAGAGAACTAAAAATAGATCTGCCATTCAATCCTACAATTCCTCTACTAGGTATATATCCAGAAGACCAAAAATCACACTATAACAAAGATATTTGTACTAGAATGTTTATTGCATACCAATTCATAATTGCTAAGTCATGAAAGAAGCCCAAGTGCCCATCAACCCATGAATGGATCACTAAATTGTAGTATATGTACACCATGGAATATTATTACAGCCTTAAAGAAAGATGGAGACTTACCTCTTACATGTTTACATGGATGGAGCTGGAACATATTCTTCTTAGCAAAGTATCTCAAGAATGGAAGAAAAAGTATCCAATGTACTCAGCCTTACTATGAAACTAATTTATAGCTTTCAGATGAAAGCTATAACCCAATTATAGCCCAAGAATATGGGGAAAGGGAAAAGGGAGGGGAGGGGAGAGAGGAGGATGGGTGGAGGAAGGGTAATTGGTGGGACTACACCTATGGTGCATCTTACAAGGGTACATGTGAAACTTACTAAATGTAGAATATAAATGTCTTAACACAATAACTAAGAGAGTGCCGTGAAGGCTATGTTAACCAGTTTGATGAGGATATTTCAAATTGTGTATAAAACCAGAACATTGTACCCCATTAATATACACAGCTATGATTTAATAATAAAAAGAAAACCTTACTAAATAAAAAAAAAAAACGCCCTGAGATATCACCACACCCCAGTAAGATGAGCCTACATCCCAAAGCTGCAGATGCTGGCGTGAATGTGGAGGGGAACACTTTTACACTGTAGATGGGACTGCAAATTCATACAGTCTCTTTGGAAAGAAATATGGAGACTCCTCAAAGATCTCAAATTAGATTTCCCATTTGACTCCACAATCTCATTACCAGATATCTACACAGAAGAAAAAAAAATCACTTTACCATAAGGACATTTGCACTAAACTGTTTATTGCAGCTCAATTTATAATTGCCAGGATGCGGAAACAACCTAAATGCCCATCAATTCAGGAATTGATTAACAAATTGTGGTACATGCACACTATGGAATACTATTCAACCATGTGAATTCACAACTTTTGTAATATCCTAGATCAGTGGTTCTCAACCTATGAGTCACGACAGAGAAAAGACTAACAGATTAAAGGGTGATGGCATTCGGAAGTTTGAGAACCACTGTCCTAGATGGAGTTGAAACACATTTCTTCTCAGAAAAGTATCACAAGAATGGAAAAACAAATATACAATGTACTCAGTACTAATATGAAGCCAGTAGACAATCAATGCATGCCCAAATAGGAGAAAAACTCATTTTCATTCAAGTTGGGGGAGGGTATACAAGGGAGGGGACAGGGGTTGAGGTGCTCTCCCTGAATGGGCATAGGCTGGGGGGAGTTGGCACACCTTTTGTGTGTGGAACATAACCACAAGACAAACTCTATGTAACAAAATCAAATATTTTTCCCTGGTTTCTTGTACCTGCACAGTAACCTGAAATAAATTTACTTTAAAAAAATAAAAAATAAAAATTGTGGTGAGTTACTTTGTAATTTGTAGGAACCCTATATATATTCCAGACAGTAGAACTTCTGTTAAGTTCAGTGTAACCAACTGGTCAACACATGGGGGTGGTTGGTCAACATAAGGAATTAGGCCTATTGTACTGATACATAACATGTGGTGCATGTCCAGTCTATAAAAATTAGGTCAACTTGAGGTGGTCAGTACAGGGAGGTAGTCAACTATGGAGCTTCTATTGTATGTAACAATAGAAGCTAGTTTATTCTTGTTTGTGGCTTCCCTTTTTACTCTGTGAATGATATCTTTTGGTGAATAGAAGTTCTTTTTTGTAGAGACAGAGTCTCAGTTTGTCACCCTGGGTAGAGTGCTGTGGTATCACAGCTCACAGCAAACTCCCACTCCTGGGCTTAGGTTATTCTTTTCCCTCAGCCTCCCAAGTAGCTGGAACTATAGGCACTCATTACAATGCCTGGCTATTTTTTTGTTGCAGTTTTGGCCAAGGCCGAGTTTGAACCCACCACCCTCGATATATGGGGCCAGCGCCTACTCACTGAGCCACAGGCGCTGCCCTGAATAGAAGTTCTTAATGTTAGGTGGTGCCTGTGGCTCAATGGGTAGGGCACTAGCCCCATATACCGAGGGTGGTGGGTTCAAAACTGGCCCCTGCCAAACTGCAACAAAAGAATAGCTGGGTGGATGCCTGTAGTCCCAGCTACTCGGGAGAGGGTAATAAAGTGAGACTCTGTCTCTACAAAAAAAAAAAAAAAGTTCTTAACGTTTGAGAAATCAAATTTAATAATTTTTAACGCTATACCTAATTAAAATTTGTGTTCAGTTTATCTTTGCTTACCTCAAAGTCAGGAAAATATTTTCCTATGTTTTATTCTAAATGCTTTGCTTTTTTACCTGTTATAATTCAGTCTTCAATCCATCTCAAATTAGTTTTGTGTGTAGTGCCAAGTAGTGATAAAAATTTTTTTTCTTATGTATATCTAAATTGACCTAGAAAACTTAATGAAAAAAATATTATTTCTTCCACTGAATTGTGATAGCACTTTTTGTAAATCAGGTGACAGTGCTATATATGTTTCTGCTACTGGGATCTCTATTCGGTTCCATGGTTCTCTATAATAATTTCAAACAAACACTACAGTATTTTAATTATTATAATTTTAAAATGCTACTGATGTCAGGTAGCATAAATCCTCCAACTTTAGTAGTTTGCTATTCCACATAAAATTAGCAAATTAGCTTATCAATACCCACCATCAAAAGCCCTACTAGGGTTTTAATTGATATTCTATTAAATCTATAGATCATTTGGGGGGTAAATAGATATCTTAACAATAGTCTCCCAATACATGAATATGCTATATCTTTCCAAGTTTTTAGATCTTCTTTGATTTCTATCACTAGTATTTTGTGGTTGCCTATAAAATGGTCTTGTACATCTTTCACTCAGTTTATATTTATTTTTCTCATGCTATTGTAAATGGCAATGTTTTACAAATTTCATTTTCTTTTTCTTTTTCTTTTCTTTTTTTTTTTTTTTTGCAGATGTGATGAACCATTACCTATTAATACTTCAATGTGAATTTCCTAAAAGCAAGGTCATTCTCTACCCAGCCTTGGTGCTACTGTCCATCAGGAAATGAATAATGATTTGATATTACCACCTAATCCACAAACCCTTCAAATTGTCACAGTAATTTCCATCATAGGTCCAAGATCCAACACAAGGTGACATCGTGGGTTTAGTTAGCGTCTGTCAATCGATTATCATTCCTTAGACTTTCTTTGTCTTTCATTAACCTATCATTTTGAAAACATATAGGCTACTAACAATTTAATTGTTCCTGGTTTGGGTTAATCTGATATTTCTTCGAAATTTATTCTTTTTTTTTTTTTTGGAAAGGAATATTATAGAAGTAATTGTGTATTTTTCTCACTGTATCACATCGGGGCACAGAATTTGTGCCTCATTATTGATGATAACATTTGTGCTAATGTGATAGTTGCCAAGTTTCTGCATTATGAAGTTAATTCATGTGTACTTTATGTTCATGGATTAATAAATAATAAGTACTTTGCAGCAATATACGATTTAAGACTTTGACTATAAGGTAGAACTTTTCTTTCTCCTCATTTATTCACTCATGTATTTATTTATTTCTTGCAGGGGTTGGGGGAGAAATAGGAATTGCATTTTTAAATTTATTTTATTGTTTTAAATTTCAGGTTAATGTGAGGGTACAAACAACCAGGTCACAATTTTTAAATTTGTTAGGTAGCTATAATACCTCTAATAGCTATGTCCTGTACCCAAAAGTTGTGCCATATACCCCTACATTGTACCCATTCAGTGAGGAGCACAGCAAACCTCCTTCCCTCATCCCCCACCCCCAACTTGAATTGAAATGAGTTTTCCTCCCATGTGGGTGTGAATTAGATCATCTACTGGCTTCATATTAGTGTTAAGTACATTGGATATTTGCTCTTCCATTTTTTTTTGTTTTTTTTTAAATTTCTTATAGCATAACTGTATACATTAATGCAATGATGGGGTACAGTGTGCTGTTTTCATACACATTTTGAAATACTCTCATCAAACTGGTTAACATAACCTTCATGTCATTTTCTTAGTTATTGAGTTAAAATGTTCATACTCTGCTGTTAAAAAGCTTCACTTGTACCCTTGTAAGATAAACCATAGAGGTGACCCCACCAATCACCCTCCCTCCCCCCATCCATCCCCCTCACCTCCCCCTCCCACCCCCTTCCCATATTCTAAGGCTATAATTAGGTTATGACGTTCCTATAAAATCTATGAATTAGTTTCAAAGTAGGGCTGTGTACATTGGATACTTTTTTTTCCGTTCTTGAGATACTTTGCTAAGAAGAACATTTTCCAATTCCATCCATATAAACGTGAAGGAGGTAAAGTCTCCATCCTTCTTTACGGCTGCATGGTATTCCATGGTGTACATGTACCACAATTTATTGATCCATTCATGGGTCGATGGGCATTTGGGCTTCTTCCATGACCTAACAATTGTGAATTGGGCTGCAATAAACATTCTGATACAAATATATTTGTTGTTATTCAATTTTTGGTCTTCTGGATATATACCTAATAAAGGAATTGCAGGATCAAATGGCAGGTCTATTAGAACCCAAATGTTTTTAATGAGGAGGGATGTCTGGTTTTTATTCCCGAAAAAGGATACTGTATCTTCCAACACTGATGACTATACAACCTTGAAAAGATAATCCAGAAAAAAAATTAGAGTTTAGCTCTATTCCTAAAATGTAAAAACATGAGGAAACCATGAAGAAGTGTCTCTCGACAAAGGCTCAGGAGCAAGATGAGGATGCACGGCCATATGTCTCTGCAATTAAACATGGCAATAAAGCATGTTTTAAGTAACATGGAAACAATGAGATTATATCCAAACATAAATACTATCTTACCTTACTAGATGGCGCTGAAGTAAACAATATTTACATTGCTAGAATAATATAAATTCTGTTTATTAATCTTTAACTTTAATATTAACCTACATAAAAATCAGAGACAACTTTATTTGAATACTAGAAAGATAGAAAATATCTAATTAACAGTGTCTTAGAAACCAGGATACTTCTGGAATGGTTTACTAAGCTGGCAAAAAGATATATACACAACATGGCAAAAATTGAGAAAATTCAATAAAATATAACATTTAAGGTTATGGAAACAACCAAACTTGGCACCAAAAAGAGAAAATCCCCAGGTGACAGGAAAAATAAGAAAGCTGAAATTCACAATAGTGAGTGTGAATTGAAAGCAAAATCCCTCACAGAATTTTGGAAACTAAAAAGGGCTTAAAAACTGGGGAATGGGATCTTCTAACCCCAGTGAGGGGAGCCCAGGCCATTGTCCTACAGATCACAGAAGTCACAAAGACTTGTCCTACCTGTAAAAGTGAAGAAGGAGGTCTAGGGGAGGTTGTATTCAAGTCCATGTTTTTAAAGAAAGAGTCTGAATCTAGTCCAGTGCCATTTGGCAGGCATGGGATCTTACTTCATAGCTTATCAGATACACAAATTCCAAGCCAAGGAATTTGCATTAAAATGGATCCAGAATTTACCAGAGACCAGAACGAAACCACATTGTGAGGATGCTTCTATGCACAAGATTTGTAGCAAGAACTTAAAGACAATGGCCATTGTTGAATATGGGTTCATTGCCAAACACCGTAAATAGCGTGAGGAAATGAAGCAGAATGGGAAACAATTAGGAAATGCAAGTGGATGAGAGGATGTGCAGGCTGACAACTGGGAAGAGTGGACCGAGATGAGAGAAGCTCTGAAATTAGTGTGTTGAGAAGGCTCAGAGAGATAAGAAAGAAAGAGAAACCATAGGGCAATTATAGGATGGTGTGTAAAAGGAACTGATAGATTTTTAAAAGAACCAAGAGGAAATCTAAAGAAGAAAATACAGTCAGCGAAATTAAAATACCCTGGGTGGAATTAACAGTGACAACAAAAATAAAATCAGTGAATAAGAAGAAAAATCTGTAACAATCATGCATAATTTCACACATAGGAATAAAAAGAAAGATAAGAGACAAGCCAAACTTCTGCTGGACAAGGCGAACAGCAACATCTTCCAATTTCAGGCACCCAGTGGGGGTCTCGGAATGTATGTCCCATGGATAAGGAAAAGGCTACCCTACTTTACATTGATTTACTAAAGTCTTTAAAGTTCTTTACATTTATAACAGATCTCAATTGGGACATTTTTCAAAAGACATTTCCATTTGCTGTTGAAAAAGTAGTTTCATGGACCCAAACTGTTACACACATTTTCAAAAGTTTCCAACTCCTAAATCAAACGTCAATGTTTAAATTTAAGTTAGCTAATATTAAATAAAATTTAAAATTCAGTTCTTCAGATGCACAGGTCACATTTCCAGTATTCAATGGCCACATGAGACTAATGGCTACCATAATGGACAGCATAGTTGTATGGGCAGGTATGCTAGGACCAGTTGTGTATCTCAGTCCAAGAAAGCTTCTTTAATTCTTGGCATCCCTGGAAATGAGAAGGGGAAGTGTCAGGGGTCCATGTAGACTTCTTTAGAGTCTCTGCTATACATGTCATAGCCATATATTTTTGGCAGAACTTAGCCACACAACTATACCAACCTGCAAAGGAGGTGATACTTGTGAGCCCATGCGCCAGCTAACTCTATTTTTAACATAGAAATCAGAGGACAAGTCTCAGATTCATCTTCCACACCGGAAATAAGAAAAAAAAGACACATCATCTACAAAGGAGGAGGGACAGGAGCTGGGGCTGCTCACTAACCCTGTGCTACGCAGGCCGCTTCCTAACAGGCCACACAGGGAACCTTATTGGCACCAGAGACAGTTTCAGGGAAGACATTTTTTCCACAGAGGTGTGAGAGGGGGTGGTGGAGGTGAGAAGGCCGACAGGGCTCAGGCAGTGACAAAGTGCAACCCAGTTCCTGAGAGACCGAGGACCGGAATGGTGTGCTGCCTGAGGGGTGGGGACCGCAGGCCTACAGCACTGTACGATGACCATGGTTGGTAATAACACATAGTCTCAAATAGCTAGAAGGTGGATAGTGAAGGTTCTCAGCACACAGAAATGATACTTGGTTGAGATAATGGATAAAGGTTTATTACTACTCCGATCCGGAAACATCACTATAGGTACAGCTATTATGTGTCAATTAAAAGACAAAGTAAAAATTAAACAAAGAAATGTCAGACTTCTTCCCTTTCTGTATTAACCTCCCTTCCATGTCTTCCCATATTACACAGAGAACATAATGTAAGTTGTTCACACAGCTTAACCCTTTCGTGACTTGGCCTCTGCTTCCCTCTACGACTCCTCATTCTACTCTTGCTTATTAGACTTCTCCATGACCAGCTGTGTTTTTTTTTGTTTCTTTAATAACCTAGGCTCACTCCTGCCTTGGGCTATCTTCCCTCACTCTGCTCTCCGCCTGGAAAGCTCTTCAAACTTTCTCCATTGGACCTGCTTCTTCTTGGCATTTCAGTCTCAACTCAAACGTGACTTCCCAATCTTTAGTGGCCACTCAGACACCCAAGTTACTCTCGACTATAGTCTCATTTTTATATAATTTTTCACTTTATAACAAACTAAAATAATCATGTTCCCTATTTTTTCTGTTTCTTTTTTGTTTATTTCTCTCTATATAACATTCTTTCCTATCACCAAGTGTTTCTGCCTGCCTTGTTTATCAGGAGGGTCCCTAGACGAAAGTTGGAAACATTCATCAGGGATCACATATTTGTTCAAAGAAGTAATATTATGTAGGTATTTTATTAACTAATGCCAAATTATAGTCACATTAAAAATTCAGTTTTCTCATCTATAAAAATGAAAGAATCTACTGGTCTATGTTGTCTCATACCCCGTGGAGTTAGATATTTTCCTGCTCTGTACAAAACCTTTAAATTTGGTGGCTCACACCTGTAGTCCCAGCTATTTTGGGTGCTGAGCCAAGAAGATCTCTTGAACCCAGAAGTCTGAGGCAATGAGCTGTGATGATAGCACTGCACTCTAGTCCAGGCAACAGAGTGAGACCGCGAGACTTTATCACGCAGCAAAAACAAAATAAAACAAACAAAAAAAAAAAACCTTTAAGTGCTTCCTTGCACAGCAAGTAAAATACAAATTCCTTAACATACCTTTTAACCATCAAAAATATACCCTGTAACTACTGTCTATAACAGGAAAGAAACTACAATCATATTTGCCAATATGTTTTGGGAGAATATTTAAAAGGATAGGAAATGTCTTCTCTTACTAAGTGAATTCTAAAAAATAGTGAGTATAGATAGTCTTTTCACACTAAAGATTATTGTTGATAATATAACAATAATGCCCCTACTGGAATCAAAATTGTATACAAACAATTTTACCTAGCTCTGCTACTTATTACAGATTTAATCTGTAGACAAAAGAAACTATGCATAACTGGTCATGCCAAATAAAATCCTCACATGAATCTGGCTATACACATTTAATAGCAGTTTTTACCTCATTGAAAATTGAATGTAAAGCAAGAGGAAAATTTCCACAGTACTTTTAAATTTCCCACCAACCACTCCCACTTCTACTGGCCATGAACTAATTCCTAAACATGTTACATGCTTTCTTACGTAGATATACACTCCAACCAGCCTATCAGCCTAGAATTTTATTTTTCTTCTCCTTATTAACTATACAAAATATTGTCCTTTTTCTTAATGGTCACACCAATTTTTTTCTCTTTTCTGAAGTCTTCCCTGGTTTATCAGATTCAAAATAATTGCTAGCTAACCTATGTAATGTAACACTATTTTATGCATTTTTTTTTATTAGACAGAGCCTCAAGCTATCCCCCTGGGTAGAGTGCCGTGGCATCACAGCTCACAGCAACCTCCAACTCCTGGGCTTAAGCAAGTCTCCTGCCCTCGCCTCCCAAGTAGCTGGGACCACAGGCACCCACCACAACACCCGGCTATTTTTTGGTTGCAGCCATCATTGTTGTTTGGTGGGCCTGGGCTGGATTCGAATCCGCCACCTGAGGTGTATGTGGCTGGTGCCTTAGCCACTTGAGCCACAGGCGCCGAGCCATTTTATGCATTTTTTAAACTTGGCTTTTTCTCATAACTTATGCTTTTTATGTCTCCTCTCTAGATTATACATTCTAATAAAATAGCATTTTACCAGTTCCTAAGTCTATAAAGCACAGATAATAATGCCTATATTATCTGCATCCTAAGAGAATCACAAGGATAAAGAGGCCATATAGATTCAAGTATGTTTTATAAACTACAGAGTGTTTTTAAAGTGTGGGTCAGAGCAACCCACAGCAGAGGCTCCTGAGCAGAGGAAGAAAAACTGGATGGAATTGGCCTCTATGAAGCCAAAGATGGGGAGCTGAGCCAAGAAAGAAGTTCTATAAGCTGTAACTCCAAGGAAGAGCATCCAAGAAAACAAATTACAGGTACAAAGCCTATTGGCTAGAGGACGGGAGACCTCTCCCCCAAGCAGGAGGCCTGCCGCTGGCTATCTGCGAATGAGCAGGAAAAAAAAGACCTCTCATTTTACCTTGCTGGAGAGAGCTGCTAAACTCTTTCTACAGGGAGGTCCTACTTATGAACCTAGACACCACCCACCAGGCATAAAATTGAACAGGTATTTTCCCCCACAAGTCCAAACTCCCAGTCCACCCTTTCCCCCCTTATATGGCACTCTGAAGTTCTGCCTCCTGCACAGCACAGAGTGTTTGGTCTTGTCCTGAGAGAACTGGGAATAGTGTGGACCGCCAACCATTAGGACAGAATTTGTGACTAATGGGGAAGAAAGGGACACTCAGTGGGAGGAGGAGCAGTCCCCTGGTTGTGACTATGCCTGGCCAGTGGTCATGTTGACCCTTGGTTCAGGCTGTGTCTGGTGGAAGGGGGTGTAGAACCCCTGGCTCTGATGGGGTTCTCCACAATGGGAGAGTGGTTGCCCGTGTGGTCTGAGTTTGGCAGACAGGGCTGGTCCCCAGCCCCTGCTGGGACTGCAAGCAAAGGCTTGATAGTCATGGACTGTGACCTGAGAGCAAAGATGTGGTCCCCTGATTCCAACAGAAACCTTGAACAGTGGCTTACTAGGTGTGAACCAAGACCTGAGGGCTAGGGCATGGTCCACTGTCTCCAGCAGGGTTGGTGAGCAGAGGTTTATCAGGTGAGGACTGAGACCTGCAGGCGGGAGCCTGGTTCCCTGACTCCAACTCGTCTGGCAAGCAGAGACTAGCCATGTGGGAACTGAGACCAGAGGGCAGGACCCGGTGCTGTGACTCCAATAGAGCCTGTGAACAGAGGCTTGCCAGGCAGTGGACTGAGACTGGTAGGCAGGGGCTTGGTCCCTTGACTCCAAATGGTCCAGCAAACAGAGGCTAGCTGGATGTGGTCTGAGACCAGTGGGTGGGGGCCTAGCCCCTGGCTTCAGCTGGGCCTATAAGCAGAGAAGCTGACAACAGTGTGGACTGAGTCTGGTGGGCAGAAGTGTGGATCCCTGGCTCCAATTGTGCTATTGGAGACCCTTGAATCCCTCTATGTTGGGCAGGGTTTGCACCGCCTAAGACAATTTGGTTGGAACTCCATGACTGGGTCTGTCCACTCAGGGATATTCTGAGGTTGACCTTCAAAGTTCTGCAGCAGAAAAGTACTGAAGGGTGGAGGATGGGCACTGCAGCTGTTTGTGTCTCTTCACAGTCAAGATTTAAACCTAATACTGTGGTTTCTTAGGATAGGGTAGAGGTCGGCTGATATCAAGACAGAGCTAGCTTGTGTTATCTCACAAGTAGATCCTCAGAGTTTCTGGCTAAAACTCTGAAAGGGGCCTTTGTAAGGTTGTGGGAGATAAGCCACAATTATAAAGCCTAGCACGTTGATAAGGGGATATCTCTACTACCTGGGAACCCCAATTCAATCTCACCCTACCAGTTTTAATAACCAAACTGTGGAAAATAAACATGGTGCAGCCCCCAACAGAAGAACTCTGGCAACATGAATAACCAGAGTAGATCAACCCCCCCAAGAAATGACAAAGGAGGCTCAGCGCCTATAGCTCAACCGGCTAAGGCGCCAGCCACATACACCTAAGGTGGCGGGTTCAAATCCCCAGCCCGGATCCGCCAAACAACAATGATGGCTGCAACCAAAAAATAGCCGGGCGTTGTGGCGGGCTCCTGTAGTCCCAGCTACTTGGGAGGCGGAGGCAAGAGACTCGCTTGAGCCCAGGAGTTGGAGGTTGCTGTGAGCTGTAATGCCACGGCACTCTATCCAGGGGGACAGCTTGAGGCGCTGTCTCAAAAAAAAAAAAAAAAAAGAAAGAAAGAAAGAAATGACAAAGGAGATATAACTGAAGATGCTATGTATAGACAAATGACAGCAATGTCAGAAATCAAATTCAGAATATGGACAGCAAATAAAATAAATAGAATGAAAGAAAAGATATAAATTGAATTCCAAAGAGTAGTTCTAAAGTTGCCTCAAGAAATTAATGAATTCAAAGCCCAAGTCACCAAAGATATGGACATAATGAGAAAAGTAATAACAGAGCTCAAGCAAACAAAAAAGATAGTTGAGGAGCTCTACAATACAGTAGAATCCCTCAGTAATGGAGTTGACCAGGCAGAAGAAAGGATCTCTGAAACTAAAGACAATGCTTTTGAATGTTCCCAAACACTCAAAGAGGCAGACAAACAGAGAACAAAAACTGATCATTCCCTGAGACAGCTGTGGGATCACTCCAAAAGATCACACATTCATCTTATAGAAATTCCCAAAGGAGAAAAAGATGGTCCTAAAGGTATAGATGCTCTACTCCAAGATTTTGGAGGAGAATTTCCCAAGCATTGAAAGAGATACAGAACTTCAGATACAAGACAGTTTTAGAACCCTAGCAAGACTCAATCCAAATAAAGTATCTCCTAGTCACATTGTGATTAACTTTGACAAAGTTAAGATGAAGGGAAAAATTCTGCAAGCAGCCAGACATAAGAAAATTATTACCTACAAAGGAAGAAATATCAGAATGACTGTGAATCTCTCAGCTGAAAGAAAAGATGGTGATCAACCTTCGTCTCCTAAAATAAAACAACTTCCAGACCAGGATAAACTCCAGCTAAACTGAGTTTCATTTGTTATGGAGAAATCAAATACTTTAAGGACACGTTAAAGAAATTTGCCATAACTAAACCAGCTTTCCAGGATATTCTCAGACCTATCTATCCTCCACAATGACCAGTGCAATGCTCTACCTCCAAAGTAAATTCACCCAGAAATTTTTGAACAAAACCCAACTTCCACAGTGGTGAAAGGATTAAAAATGTCCACTGGACATCCGAAAATCATGACACCAAAAACACAACCTTGCTCTCAGGTCACAGTCCATGCCTATCAAGCCTTTGCTTGCAGTCCCAGCAGGGGCTGGGGACCAGCCCTGTCTGCCAAACTCAGACCACATGGGAGAATTTTTATGAAGAGGATCCCCCCAGGCAATTGAAACAACACCAAAAATACATTGCTGTGATCTGATCAAATTAAAAAGCTTTTGCACAACCAAGAGCACAGTAAGCAAAGCAAACAGACAACCTTCAGAACATAAGAAGATTTTTGCAGGTTACGCTTCTGACAAAGGTCTGATAAGTAGAATCTACAAGGAACTCAAACTAATCAATAAGAAAAGAATAAATAACCCCATTTCTGTGTGAACAAGTGACTTGAACAGAAACTTTTCTGATTAAGACAGAAGCACAGCCTACAAACACATGAAAAAATGCTCATCATCCTTAATCATCAGAGAAATGCAAAACAAAACTACTTTGAGATATCATCTAATTCCAGTAAGATTAGCCCACATCATGAAATCCCAAAGCTGTAGATGTTGGCGTGGATGCAGAGAGAAGGGAATGCTTCTACATTGCTAGTGGCAATGCAAGCTAATAAGACCTTTCTGGGAAAAAGTTTGGAGAACATCCAAGGAACTAAAAGGAGACACACTGTTTGATCCTGCAATTCCTATACTAGGTATATACCCAGATGATCAAAAATCATTCTACAACAAAGACATTTGTGCCAGAATGTTTATTGCAGCCCAATTCATAATAGTCAAGACATGGAAACAGCCCAAGTGCCCATTGACCCATGAATGGATTAACAAATTGTGGTATATATACACCATGAAATACTATGCAGCCATTAAAAAGATGGAGACTTCTCATCTTTTATGTTTACCTGGATTGAGTTAAAACATATTCTTCTTAGTAAAATATCTCAAGAATGGGGGGGAAAGTATCCAATGTACTCAATACTACTATGAAATCAGTATACAACTACCTAAACACTCATACGAATGGCAAAATATAACTATTGTCCAGAAAGTAGAAGGGAAGAGGAGAGACAAGGGAGGGGAGGGGGGATTTGGGAGAGGGGACGCGCATGATGCAATGGTATATTTCAAAACTATTTAGAAATGAGTATAATTTTGATGGATGTGTTACTTAGTTCAATGTAAGCATTTCACATTGTATATTGAAGCTGTACCCTGAACCCTATAAATGCATCAATGGACAAAGTTGTGATTTAATAAAAAATAATTTTTAAAAATGTGGGCCAGGTTATTATTAATATAATATGAAGAATAAATTAGATGCACCAAAATTTCCCTTATTAAATGAAGTGTATCTACTTAGAAAAGTGTACAAGCTGTAACTCCAACAGGGCCTAAGGAGAGAATTGTTCAGAGAAAATGGGGAAAAGAAATTACTAGTTACTGGGAATAAAGAGGTAGAAAGGAGAAGAGGTGAGTTGTGTTAGATATAAGAAAACTGTATTTTCCTAATGCGATTCCTCCTTGAGACCTCATCTTCCCGTCATTGGCCCCTTGTATCTCCAAGAAAATTGCTAAACAAATGATGTAATTGTGTGAGAGATGACAGAGAAAAGGGTGCAGAATCCAAAGTGATGGAATATTTTGCCTCCATCTGAAGGGCAAGGGAACACCTGCATGGTCCTGAGGTCACTATAATGCTCACTTAATAGTGGTCCTGATGGCATTAGTACCTACCCAGAAACTAGCTATTCACCTAACAGACTTATACATACATGTTTTGTGAAATAAAGAAGAGTTACTCACTTAGAAATAGGGACAACCATTCATGAGCAAAGTGGTTTCACTAATGTGTTAATTTTCCAATCTTCTTAGCAGTGTAACTTCTCTTTACAAATGAGATCTCTGCTGATCCTCTTTTATAAAAAGTTGCATATAATGAAGAGTTCCCTTAAAGGTATTAAATCTTTACAGTCTGATGGGAAACAATTTATTGTTTATGTAACAGGATGTAAATACTGAAATTCCCACTAAAGCATCACTATGAGAGATACCAACACGAATGTTGGGTGCTCTCCATGTGCAAACTTTATAGGAGATAATGGAGATTCAGTTCCACAAATCTTGTTGTTTTAGAAGGATCAAGGATATAAACTGGGTTGGAAAGTACAGAAACTGAGGCTCACACCTTTAGTAATCCTACACTCCCTAGCAGGCCAAAGTGGGAGGATTGCTTGAGACCAGGAATGTGAGGTTGCAGTGAGCTATGATCATGCCACTGCATCCTAGCCTGGGTGATGGAGCAAGACCCTTTCTCAAAACAAAAAAAAAAGAAAAAGAAAAAGAAAAAAAAGAAAAAAAGAAAGAAGGAAAGAAAGAAAAAGAGAAAGAGAAAGTAGAGAAACAAAGAATTTGTGAGGTTTTGTTGTTTGGGTTTTTTGTTTTGTTTTGTTTTTAAGAGAGAAAGCTGTTGAACTGCCAAGTCTTCCATACAAAGGTGGAGGTGACGCAGTGCTGGTAAGAGGGACACTAACATCTAACCCAAACCCAGTAAGATGGAATTTCAAAAGAACTTTCTATGCATCCCATGCAATTCTGATAAAGCGAAAGTACCTATCCCATGATAGCAGATAAAGTGGCTTCATTGGAATCCCTATACTTTCTTGGTCTTTTGAGAAAAGAGTTTATGAGAGTGTGTTCTTGATCCAAATAGGTCCTACTCAGAAGAAAAAGATTTCAGTGATAACCCTTTACAATCCTGCTCTAAAATTTTCAGCAGAAAATCAAGAGAATTGCAGTAGGGACTAGGTGCTCAGGGATATGTGGCAGATTGAGTAATGGAACATATCACCTATTTTCAGGAGTTGCCATGACTAGAAGCTCTGAGGATCTCTTAAAGTACTGAGAGAAAATCAGCTATAGTCATTGGCCAGACCTGGACAGCTTGAAGCAGCCCACCTAAGTTAAAGTCTGCCTTACCCCTTCAGCTCTCAGTCCCCATGTCCCCAACCAAGGACCCTAAGGTTGCTGTCTTCTGAAGGAATTGAATGGAAAATAAAAAATCCAGCCCTGAAGGTAGACTACTGCAACCAACTACATATCCAAGCAAAGAAAAGGAGGACTTTAATGAAAGATTGAAGAAGACTGATGGGGGGGGGGCGACTGTGGCTCAAGGAGTAGGGCATCAGCCCCATATACCAAAGGTGGTATATATACCCAGGTTCAAACCCAACACTGGCTAAAAAACTGCAAAAAAAAAAAAGACTGATTAATACCTCAGGATAGTTACTCCCCCCACCAAAAAGTGTTAATGGCTTGTGATTCACAATCAGAAAACTTCCAGCTACCTGAGTAGAAAAATTATAGGATATGTCAAATTGTCCATCTAAAGGCAAAGAAAAGTAATTCACTCATAAAACAAAACATAAAATGAGCCAGGGTTGGTTAAAAACAAAAATACAATTGTGTTTTGTGGGAGTCCAACATTCACTATACCAGTGATATGTATGAAAACCTCAGAACAAAGCTCCCAGAAGATTAGAATCTAGAGTATCAGAGTTCCAGGTTAGGCAATTCAGTGGTCATCATTGACTCCACAACCATTCACAGTACCTGCTTCAGGGTGAGTGCTTTGTTGGAAACTTTCACCCACCTTATGCCATTCACCCTCATCAATATCACTGTCCAGAAATGGTAAGAGTCCAAGAGCCTTTCACATACTCTATCTCACTTAATCCCTTCAAATAATCTGTGATATAATCAGGGAAAAGTTATTCACTCCATCAAGCTCCAGGGAAAATAAACCTGAAGGATAGACACCTTACCAAAGACTATAACAGCACCGATGCACTTCAGATCCCAACTCCTCATCACAGCACCCAACTCTGTCTACTGAGCTCTGTATGATACACCAAGCACACTCAACTTTCTCATCAGGAACTCACACACTTTTTGCAAATAGTCTGTGTAATGTATGTTTGTAATTGACTGCATTTGTTTCATTTTACTATGATAAATGTTCCTTTGAAAACATCATCCCTCATTCTCCTTCTTTTTATAACCTATTTGAATAGCATTAGTTTGTAAGTTTGGCCCTCGTCTACAAAGTAATGTGATAAAAAGAAAAGTTTAGAGACAATGTTTTCACTTTGGTTATAAAAGTGTTTTCTTACATTTATTTCTATTCCATATTTGAATACAAATCATTTCAATAGATACCTTTGAAAAAAGTAAACGTCCAACACAATGCAAATTTTTAGATAGTAATCGTATCAATTTTAGGATCTGTCAGTCACTGTTGAGCCAGTAAATTCTTCATTCCTGCATTTTTTGGTATTTTATCCAAAATGAGTAACCAGAGTTGAGTGAATTAACAGAAATTTATTTTCTCATGGTCCTGGAAGCTGGAAGTCCAAGAGCTTGGAAGTTGTCATTCCATCCTCACAACAAGGAGAATTCTGAACAAACCTGAAATCAACAATTCTTTTCAGATCTGTCAGAAGTTTTGAGGCCACAGAAGAAAGTACTGCCTCCAGAATTGGAGACAGACAGGCAGAGAGCATTACAGCTTAACAGAGCAGAAGACCAGGAGCAGACACCCACAGCAGATGCTAATATTGGCTGGAATGCTTTAAACTATAATTGACAAATAACTAGAGGCTTGGTATGGACTATTTGAGAGTTAAAAACTCTGAAGAGGGTCAGTCTTGAGGGCCCCCAATATATCTGTGAGTTTTACTTCTAGGAATTCTATTATTTATTCAATGATTACAGCTTATAGATAAGTGAAATGAATGACAAAAATGCTGTGGGTGGCATCTGTGGCTCAGTGAGTACAGTGCCGGCAACATATACCGAGCGAGGGTGGTGGGTTTGAACCCAGCCCCAGCCAAACTGCAACAAAAATATAGCTGGGTGTTGTGGCAGGCACCTTAGTCTCAGCTACTCAGGAGGCTGAGGCAAGAGAATCACCTATGCCCAGGAGTTGGAGGTTGCTGTGAGCTGTGATGCCACAGCACTCTACTTAAGTGACAGGAGGAAGGAACTAGAAATACTCTATTGTAAAATACTTGTACTACCTGTGAGGCAGTATAGTATTATTTAAAAGTGAACTTGGATTAGTCATAAATGGATATTGCAAACTCTAGGGCAACAACAATGAAAGGTTTAGTTATTTATTTTTTGAGGCAGAGTCTTACTCTGTTGCCCAGGCTAGAGTGCCCTGGATTCAGCCTAGTTCACAGCAACCTCAAACTCCTAGGTTTAAGAGATCCCCCTGTCTTAGCCTCCCAAGTAGCTAGGAGTACAGGTGCCCACCACAATGCCTAACTAATTTTTCTAATTTTTAATAAAGACAGTCTTCTACTTCTGCTTAGGTCTTGAACCTAAGGCTCAAGCAATCCTCTCACATTGGCCTCCCAGAGTGATAGGATTACAGGCGTGAGCCACTGGGCCCGGCACAATGAAAGTTTTAAAAAGAAGTACAGTTAATATGCTGAGAAAGAAAATAAAATGGAATCATGTAAAATCATCAGTTAAACTCAAAAGAAGGCAGAAAAAGAATAGGAAGGAAAAAGAGAAACAAAGAATAAGGATGACAAATAGAAAAATACAAACATGGTAAATGTGAATTCAACTATAGTGACAATCACTTTAAATGTAAATGGTCTAAATGTACCAATTAAAAGACAGAGATTATCAGAGTAGATTGAAAGAAAACCTGAATCTATGTTGTTTAAAAGAAACCTACTTTAAATATAGTAACACAGACAGATTAAAAACAAAGGGATAAAGAAAGATATATCATGCTAATGCTAATCAAAAGAAAGCTGGATGATGTACATTAAGTTTAAATAAGTATGAGTAAAGGCAACCATTTTAGATATCAAAATATTTAGAATCCTGTTCTTTAAAAAATCTAGTCAATTTTATATTAAGATTGTAACCCCTCCTAATAGCATTTCTTTTCTATGATTACTAAAAGTACTCCACACTTTAAGAGACAAGATAGAGGTCTTAGAGAGTACATACTGATTTCCCAGAATGTAGGATGATTCAATTTCCACACCAGAAATTATGATTTCCAGAAATTTTCTAAAGCATTCTGATTTTTCTCCTGTCTGGTAAGTAGCTAATACAGGATCAGTAAGGAGAAATGTCAACCAAGCTGCCACCAGGCTATAGCCAACAAATGGTTGGAGTCTCATTCCCCAGAATCAGAATTCTTCACAGAGACTTAATCTCCTGCAACCATGAGGAGACTCGGTTTGCCACATCCAGCTGATGAGCAAGAAGGGTCAAGTTTGTTACAGAGAAATCATGTCAAGGATGAATCCGGGTTTCGTAGGGACTAAAGTTTTGACAACTTTGAAGGAAAAGAATACACAATTTAGAATATACAATTAAGGTACAAAAGTAAATGAGAAATGATATTGTAAAAAAATCACCAAAATGTAGCTCACCAGACCCAAACTAGACATGTCTTCAACTCAAAGATGCCATACAAAGGGGTCCCTTAAAATGCCAGTAGTTCAGAGAGACTAGGGGGTCATTAGGAAAGCTGGAGTATAAAATGGCTAATTGAAGTTAAGAAATATCTTATTATTGCAGATGTAATCTTGTGAGCATATGACCTTGTTAACTCATGGCGGGAAGCCCTCTCAGAGCCTTGGGTCAGCCCTGAAATTTCAGCTTATAAGCTTCATGGCCTATCTACCTCTCCATCAGAATTTAGGGTAACAGTGTTCTTTTGAAAGCAGAATAGTGTGGGTGCAAGTTTCTGTGTGCCCAAGGGGTTGAAAGTGGGGTCAGGGACAGCTCTGTTTTTGATTTACTTGCAAAGGAATACCATTATATCCTTTAAGATATCCAAGTCTACATATTTTTCTCATTTTCCTCCCTATCCACAGTCCCTTCAAACTCTTCCCTGTGGAGCCTTAAAATCCTTCTGACTCCACTTCACCTTTAGCAGAGTGAAGCAGTGAGTTTTGTTTTAAAATGCAGACTGTTGATTTCCAACTGAGGGGAGAGGAAAGTAAAAACAAAGGAAATAAAAGGTCAAAGAATCCCTCAGGTGAGCTATTTGTGTATTTTTTTTTCAACTTCATGTCTAAGAATTGGCTGAAAAGTGACAATTCCAAATGGTCAAGTGGGAAGGAATGAAAAAAATCACAATTCTGTGACAGGACTCAAGCTCCACACCCTGCTGGGCAATGATTTACAGAACCGAAGGAGGGAGAAATTAGAAAGGCTGGCGCTGAGAAAGGAGACTGTGGCAGCCACAGGAAACAGCAGAGACAGCCCCAGTGAAGTGGGAGGATCTGCAGGGACCTTAAGGTCATGAACCAGCACGTGGTCACAGGGCAGCTCCTAGATGAACTACAGGGAAGAAGGGGCCAAAAAAGAGGCAAAGGTGGAAGCCTCTATGGGGTGAGCCAACAGGGGCAAGAGCAAGCAAAACCTATGCCCTAACTTCCATCCTAAAATGAGTCTTCAAGAGGCAACAAAGCAAGAAAACAATCTCCTCTCAAGAATGACTGTTTCAACTGCTGTAATCACAAGAATAGAAAAGCAAGCATCCAAAGTACTCAATACTAATATGAAACTAGTAGATGAACGACTACACACCCACACAAGAGAAAAACTGAATTAAACTCAAGTCACGGGAGAGAAGAGGAGGGAGGGGAGGCAGGAGAGGGAGAAGGGAGGAGGTGAGCTTCACCTGATGGGCACAGTGTAGGGGTATGTGGCACCTCCTGGGTGAAGAGCTCAACTACAACTTGGACTTTACCTAAGAAGTGCAAACAATGTAACCTAATCATTAGCACCTTCATATTAATCTGAATTCTAAAAGAAAAAGAAAAAGAATGACTATGTTAACATCCTGATGCAAGAACTGTGGTCCATCAGCTCCCTGGAGGGATTGGTGCCAGTGCCTCCCACCCCAAGGGTATAAAAATCCAAGGAGGCTCAAGTCCTTGATATAATACACCAATATGTTTGCACATACCTGTGTACATCCTCACCTATACTTTAAATCATATGTAGATTATTTATAATATCAAATACAGGTTAAATGCTAGTAAATAGTTGCACTGTGTTTTTAATTTGTATTATTTTTACAGTTTTGTTCTTACTTGCTGCTGTTCCTCCTCCACCCAACCCCAAATATTTTGCATCCACAGTTGGTTGCATCTGCGATGCAGAACCCAGGATAAAGAAGGCCGACTTTAACCAAAATCGAATCAAAAGATGTCCATCCTTTCACTGTCATAGTCTTCTAAGGTTTAGTAAATAAATTCACTTTCTTCAACCTCTGTTTTAAAAAAATGCTTCACAGCCTGAAGGAGCTCTGAACTTACAATCTATAATTTACTGAATTTATCCAGAAAAGATATTTTAACAGTTAAAAAGGCAAGAAAAAAAGGCTAGATATAAATGTGGTGGTAATAATTTTTTTAGCCCCTACCTTTGTTAGAAGTATGGAGATTCATATTCAAGGTGGAGAATTGTTTCAAGGGATAAAGGCTTTATCAAGAGAGATGAAATTAGTTAAAGAGCCTGATTTCAGCACAGTTAAAATCTGCTGGGGAGGTAAATTCAGATTTTCCAATCACCCAATGCCATGCTGACCCAGATTCCGAGCAGAGTAAGCACCTAAGTGTCACCAGGCATTTTGAACGCTGATTGAATGGGGATTCTATTTTAATTTTTTTTAAGCTGCCATTTCTTTAAAAAAAAAAAAAAGCCCCAGGGCATGCAAAGAGTAAAATATACCATCATTAAAATATTTAAATTCACCAGCAGCAGTGATTAATAAAACATTACCATGAAACAGTTTACGAAAAGTGGTCTCAACTTGGCTATTCTAAAATAGCACACTGGCCCCAACCAGCTCATTTTTTCTCAAAAATTTTTCTCATTCTTTGTCCTCCACAAGTGTGATGCAACTCAATGAAAACCATATTGAGCACCTTTGCCACAAAAGGTACTCTAAAGTTACAGAAAAATGTTCAGACATAGCTCTCATTTTAATAGATTTTTAATGAATGATGGAGATTTGTATTATTTATTTGTCTCCAAATTCTACTGAGAATATGGACCAAACAAAACAGAGTCTGCAGGAAGATTTTGCTTAGACCACCTGATTTTCCAAAAAGCATTTAAAGTCTTTGCCATTATTCTTTTAAACCAGTAGATTACACACACACACACACACACACATTTGAGGTCAATACCCAAAACTATTAGATAAGGATCTCAGAACTCACCATGGTCTTATTAATAGCTCTCTGTTCTGCGTACACAACAACCTTCCTTATTTAAGGTACTGGGCTCGCTCCTGACATATTTGAGTTTGCAAGAAACAAAATGTGACGGGAATACACAGAGTGGACAGGCAGGCAGGTGGTGAACAGAAGGTAATGGGGCCATTGCACGAAAGAGACAGCGCATGAGTGAGACACTGACAGATGGGCAAGATCGGACAGGTGGAAATGGAGAAAAGGGACACTCGTAAAGGAGAGAAGCACATGGGCCAAATGACAAGATAGGAAAGGGCAGAGAATGTAGCATATGTCTGTAGTCTGCTATGGCTTCATGACCCATGTATATACACATGATGGAAAATAAAAAGGCTGAAATGGCAGACAGCACCCACAGAGAGAGATGCAATGCCTGGACCACAATTTGGTAGAGAAACCATGAAATCAGAGCCGTGTTTTAAGATAACTTTACTATTAAATTCTAATAACCTGTAAAGATCCTTGAGTTACTGTAACAACTATTCCCAAACTACAAACTTATTGTCCTTAGTTGTATTCCAGGTCCATCTTGGAATATGAACTCATCAATAACATCGTTGCATTCACCCACCGGTGTGGAACCCAAAAACGCTTTCCTTCAGGGTACAGATGGAATATGAGTGTAGTGGGGAGGATATTGAAGTCTCTTACTAAAGCCCCCACTAACTATATGCTCTTGGGTATTTCCTATAAAATGTTGATGCTAATAACCTTCATCCTAAGGTCATTGTTACAATTAAATGAAACAAATAGTATAGCATTTGAAAGCATTTTGCAAACAACACAATGTAACACAAATAAAAGTTATAATATTATTGTTGTATGCACGTGGGGTTGGTCAGATTCTAGCTCCTCTCTAGGCCAGTTCTTTGCCTCTGTGTTCCCCAAGGAAACTGCCTATCCTTTACCCCTTAAATCCAAGTCTTAGTCCTTTGATTTTATTCATGCACTCTGAAGGGTCATACTGACCTGGTTCACTTGATGATATCCCAGTTTTCAGACTAACTGCAGGTCTCAGCTGGTTCCTAGTAACCTAAATCCATTGTCATTCCTCCCTACGGAGGACTTCAAATGATTTTCAAAAAATCAGATGAACTAAACGTATAGACTCAAAGTCATTCTTTAAAAGCCCCTAGTATGATTCAAAATGCAAGGCTCTTCTTTTATCAGTGTAATTATGGCTTTATCAACACAATTCTTACTATTGTTAATAAGACCTAACTTACTACTATATTAAGTTATTCTCTAACTTATATACAAATGCCCGAGTGCCGGGTAAAAATTAAATACACACATGTAGAAATACTGGGGCATGAAAATACAGAGGGATATTGCAAGCCAATATTTTGAGAAGACAGCCGGCAAGAAGAGAAGTAAGGTGAGGATCAGAACACCAGAGTGGCACTTCCCTGAAAGCAGTTGCTGACACCCCAAGCTTTGTGCTAAAGGGACAGCAGGGACTGCCTGGGGCAAAAGACTTAGCGCTCAGGGGGATATCTGGGGAGGTCTGCCTCATACACAGGGAGGGACCTAGGGAGCACTCTATCAAGGTAAAGGGGACGTAGATTTAAATAGTTCCTCTTCTTTCTGCAACCCAGGGAAATTTAGAGAGGGCTGCTTTGGTGACAGAACTAAAAGGGAAAGAAAAAGTGAAAGGCAGAAGAAAAAAAGCCATTCCTGGTGGCTGCCCACTGACCCTCAAGATGCAAGAAATGATCCTGGGCATCACGTAATACACTGGGAAGCTCCCCAACCCCCCAGCCTGGCCCTCGCCAGTTCCCTCTGCAGACACTGACTGATGTGTGGCAGAAACAAACATAAAGCCTCTCTCCAGCCAAAAAATAATTTTTCAAGAGTAAGAATCAGAAAGCAGTTATATACCCAGGTATCATCCGCACAAGAAAAGAAGTCTGCACACACACGAGCAAAACCACAGGCAGGACAAAAAGACCTCCCACGATTTCATGTATTTGAACTATCGATCTAATAAGGGATGACAGGCACGTGCACAAATGAAATTGAACACAGAACAACATTCCCAATGAGAGGAGTGTGGGAGGTCAGCGAGGAAGGGTGGGTGCTGCCTTCTGTGCAGTGAGGCCCCACACCACCGTCACAGCTCCGCCATCGTCATTGTTTCAGGAGCAGCAGGAAGCCACAGGGCAGCGGGCAGATAGCACTGAGCCAGGTGGTGCCAGGGACAAGGTCTACCCTGTCACTGCTGGTGTTACTTAATCTTCCTGAGCCTCAGTTTCCTCACCTTTAAAAAGGAAAATAAGTCTTTCAAGGGGAATGTGAAAACTAAATGAGTTGGCTTATGTGAAAACCTGACGTATTGCCAATGTTTAAGAACTTCAGCTCCTTCTATTACAGTGGTTCTCAACCTTCCTAATGCCACAGCCCTTTAATACAGTTCCTGTGGGTTGCGACCCACAGACTATTAGAAATGTTCAGACAAGAGTAAAATCACGGTATCTTCCTGTATACCATAGGGTACTAGTTTAGAAAGTGGGGCAAAATAAACCTTTCTGCCCTAGTCATAAAATCCCATCCAACTCCTGTAACCTAAAAAAGGACAAACTCAAGCCCATAGTCAAGCTGTACAAGAACCACAGGAGAACACATTTAAGGTCATAAATTTAAATCTCAGAAACTCTCAACAAACCTGTTTCTTGCTAGATGGCTTTAGAGCCAAAGTGCCTGTAAGAACAATCAGAAGCTAACCCCAAAAGACTGAAGTCGCTTGCAATTTTAAGTGGCCAAGAAACTTCCCGAATATGGAGGGAAGAGTAACTCAAACTGGTCATCCCAGAGGCCCTCGTGCCTTTGGGGGCCACTCCTTCCTCCCAAAAGTAGCAGCCAATCAATTGGGCACAGAGCCCGTGAGATTACAGGGCTCCCTTCACCTGCAACGGGTCTGCATGGGGAGACGGAGTGAGCTGCAGTCAAGATAATGCAGACTGAGCTGTTTCTGGCTGGTGCCCTTATAAATATGCTTCAGTTGTCCAGAATAATTGCTTCCAATAAAGGCCAAACATACAATTCTGACAGGGACGTCCTTATGAGTTTGCGCTGCTTGTAAACCTGTCAGAAGAGATGCCTCCTTGTATTTCCATCTTTCAACCAAGCTAACACGTCAGGTTATTTTTCAGGAAATCATTTCATATGTTTCATTCGTAGCCAAGTTTGAAAGCTTAGATAAGCCCCCAGTGACCGATGGTTTTAATTAGGCTGGCCTCAGGGTTCCCTCCCAGAATGCAGGAGTCAGAGTCTCCTTATAGCTCTCTCTCACCCAGACTACTCCTTCTAGCACATTCCCTGTCTTGGTAAAAGCTGCTACTATTTAGCTGGTAATACTGGAACCTGGGAGTCATCGTCTAATATCCTCTGTTGTAAAACACCCACAAACTAACTGAACCCCACAACCCTACATTCTATAGATCTCTAATCTATAACTTTATTTCCATTTGCCTGGACACTGCCCATTCAGACGCTCAGCACTAATCACTGGCTCAAAATGAAACTCTCCTCCCAAGGTTACTACTCTTCAGTTTCATCTAATTTTAGAACCACCTTCTCCTCAACAAATTGAGTATTAAAGGATACAGATTTGATCAAGTCATTGCCTTATTTAAAAATCATTCACTGGATTACCATTATATTTGAGAAGAAATCCAAGCACTTCAGCATCTTCAAGACATCCAAGATATCCCCATTATCATCTGTCCTTGCACCACCTCTCCCCAGACAGGTCTTACAAGGTCAAAGGGTCAAGGCCAGGGATGCTGCATCCTATAGGGCAGTTCCCCATAGCAAAGGGAAAATGAAGAAAAAAGGACATCCTAAAAAAAGTGCTGCATAGTCATTGCTAAATATCACTATGGTCAGCTGGGCATCTGTGGCTCAAGTGGCTAAGGCACCAGTGACATACACCTAAGGTGGCGGGTTCAAATCCAGCCTGGGCCCACCAAAACAACAATGATAGCTGCAACCAAAAAGTAGCTGGGCATTGTAGTGGGTGTCTGTGGTCCCAGCTACTTGGGAGGCTGAGGCAGGAAACTCTCTTGAGCCCAGTAGTTGGAGGTTGCTGTGAGCTGTGATGCTATGGCACTCTACCCAGAGGGATAGCTTGAGGCTCTGTCTCAAAAAAAAAATCACTACGGTCACCAGATGGCCAAGGGTAGTATTTTGAAGATGACTGTAGTAACATTCAAGAAGTTATGTAGCACTTTTTCTAGGATGACTTCACAAACTTCATTGTCAGAACCCATACAACAGCTCTGATGGCTGTTCCAAAAAAAGAGTTTCAAAATTGCTTTGGAAGGTGGACTAGGCTTCGGCATCAGTGTGTAGCTTCCCACGGGGAGTACGTCAAAGGTGACCACACAGATATTCAGCAAAGAGGTACACAGCACTTTTTCTAGGATGAGTTTGAACTCCCCAGCCTCATACATGTGCTTAGGCTGCATAGAACACTTGCCAATCAGTCATGACACCAGGATCCGATGCTCTCCAAGTCTGGGTGATTCCTCTTCTTGGAAAGCTTTTCTATGTAGCCTACATATACTTCCTCATCTGGTTAGCATATACTCATTCCTATGACTCAAGTGAACATCCAACAGTTGGAATCCACTTGGCCATTTTCCCTCCATACTCAGTTAGAATTACTTTGAAAGGTAGATAAGCTCTTGGGGGCCTATGGTTTTAATTAGGCACCATGCCTTTGCTGTACTATAATCTAGTGTTTCTTAGCCTCAAAACCATTAATATTTGGGCTGAATAGTTCTTTACTATGGGAAACTGCTTTGTGGGGCACAGCATCCCTGGTCTTAACCCAATAGATGCCAGCAGCCCCCTTCCCCAGTTGTGACAACCAAAAATGCCCCCAGACATAGTCAAATGTCTTCTAGGGGGCAAAATCATCCCCCATTGAGAACCACTATTATTCCACGCTGGAATGGTTGGAACTGTAGCTTGTATGACCACATAAAGCATTTCCGTGATGGCAGCAACTATCTTTTTCACATCAGTGCAGCCTCAGTGCCTAAAAGTGTCCATCACTTAATAGATGCTTGACACATATTTCTTGAATGAACAAAAATAAATGAATAGGTGAATGTTGAGAAATCATCATATGTAACTGTTCTACATTCTCAGACACACCTCCAGGAAATCCACCTCCAGGAAATCCCAGGATATAAAGCCAAGAAAAGTCTACAACTGAGAGTTCTGAGCTCTCAGAATTATAGATAAAGTCAAAGGGAATTTTAGAGGTGAACCAGTTCCACTACCAATGTGTTTGATTTGAGAAAACAGAGAAGCAAACAGATGGCGTGGCTTTGCATATGCTACACAGCACACATGAAGTAGAGACTCATCTTGAATCTCTCACTGGCCTCAACAAAGCTACTTGTTTCTCTGTACAGATAAACAGGAGAACTGTCATCCATACAAACTTCACATTGCCAGCTATATACAAAGAATCTGTTAACAGGTCTCTTTAATCTATCCTGACAGTGGAGCTGAGACTTCTGTCTGTGATCATTTTGAGATGTTTTACCTTGGGTAAAACTCTAGCTGATGCATTGGAGCCCAATCACTTTGCTTTGGTAACTATACAAGCTATTTATGGCATCCCCATTTCAAACCATCTTGTTCTGAGATCTTTGCCCCGACAGCACATCTTGGTTTAAACACAACACTCCAGGATACTGAAGATGAGAGGCAGGCTCTGAATATGACACTTCTCAAGACATTAATGCTCAGCCTGAGGAAAATAAACCAATCTAAACAAAGCCATAAAATGCCCATTAGACTGGAGATTTCCACCCCCACATCCATAACAATGATATTCTGCCTTGAGCAGCACACTCATCATTACTCGCAGTGAGAACAGTTCAGTTTCTGCCCTTCTAGCCCCCCCTCACAGCAATCCAAAGCCAAGTTGTAAGAGTGATATACTTTTAAACTTCAAATGGACAGGTAGCACCATTAGGCATTTTCAAGGCCATACAATTCATATTCTGATAGCAGAAGGGATGAGGTAACCTTAGCATTCGCAAAGTGCTGAGAATAGAGCTGCTTACCCGAGAGACTGGTCCACTGAACAGTGACCTCTTTTATTTCATCTCCGCTGGTAGAAAAGCTTCGTTGCCAGCAAAAAAAAAAAAGAGAGAGAGAGAGAGAGAGAGATGGGAATAGTCTTTCATTTTTGCCTATTCAAACCCTCTGAATTGGGAGGACAGGGGCATTCATTAATTAAAGGGGCTTGAGTGAATTGGGACAATATGTTTCTTCCTCTTCATTTCTGGGAGAGAAAGAAAACCACCAAAAATTTAGGAGATCTCTATAGAAACCCAAGAACTTTTTGAAAGAAGAAAACATAAGAAATTGTGGAGCTAAAGGAGTCTTCCAGACTCTGCATGGTTTGATGGTGAGCATTAAGATCAAAGCAGGTAATGCCAACTTTTCAAATCAGTTCAGTTTTATTCAAGTTCTAAAACAGCATTCAACTATAAATCGATAGTGATCAAAACAGCATGGTACAAAAACAGAGAGGTAGATGTATGGAACAGAATAGAGAATCAAGAGATGAACCCAGCTACTTACCACTATTTAATCTTTGACAAGCCAATTAAAAACATTCAGTGGGGAAAGATTCCCTATTTAACAAATGGTGCTGGGTGAACTGGCTGGTGACCTATAGAAGACTGAAACTGGACCCACACCTCTCACCATTAACTAAGATAGATTCTTACTGGATTAAAGATTTAAACTTAAGACATGAAACTATAAAAATACTAGAAGAAAGTGCAGCTCTTGAAGAAATTGGCCTGGGTGAATATTTTATGAGGAAGACCCCCCCCCAGGCAATTAAAGCAACATCAAAAATACACTACTGGTACCTGATCAAACTAAAAATCTTCTTCACAGCCAAGAATGCAGAAAGTAAAGTAAGCAGACAGCCCTCAGAATGGGAGAAAATATTTTCAGATTATGTCTCCAACAAAGGAATAACCAGAATCCACAGAGAACTCAAACGTATTAGCAAGAAAAGAACAAGTGATCCCATCTCAGAGTTGGCAAGGGACTTGAAGAGAAACTCCTCTGAAGAAGACAGGCACACAGCCTACAGATGTGAAAAAATGCTCATCATCCTTAATCATCAGAGAAATGTAAATCTAAACTACTTTGAGATATCATCTAACTCCAGTAAGATTAGCCCACTTCACAAAATCTCCAAACTAAAGATGCTGGCATGGATGTGGAGAAAAGGGAACACTTCAACATTGCTGGTGAGAATGCAAACTAATACGTTCCTTTTGTAAAGATGTTTGGAAATGACTTAGGAATCTAAAAATAGACTGGCCATTCCATCCTACAATTTCTCTACTAGGTATATACCCAGAAGACCAAAAATCACATGATAACAAAGATATATGTACCAGAATGTTTATTGTAGCCCAATTCATAATTTCTAAGTCACAGAAGAAGCCCAAGTGCCCATTAACCCATGAATGGATCAATTAATTGTGGTATATGTACACCATGGAATATTATGCAGCCTTAAAGAAAGATGGAGACTTTACCTCTTACATGTTTACATGGATGGAGCTGGAACATATTCTTCTTAGCAAAGTATCTCAAAAATGGAAGAAAAAGTATCCAATGTACTCAGTCTTACTATGAAATCAATTTATAGTGTTCTTACAAAAGCTATAACCCAATTATAGCCCAAGAAAAAGGGTAAAAGGGAGAGAGAGGGGAGGGGAGGGGAGAGGATTGCTGGAGGGAGAGTAGTTGGTGGGACCACACCTACGGTGCATCTTACAAGGGTACATGTGAAATTTACTAGGTGTAGAATATAAATGTCTTAACACAATAACTAAGAAAATGCCATGAAGCTGGCATTTTCTGCCACAGAGCAGAATGCATTAACTGCTATGTTAACCAGTTCAATGAAAATGTTTCAAATTGTATATAAAACCAACACATTGTACCTCCAGAATCACATTAATGTACACAGCTATGATTTAATTAAAAAAAAAACAGAATTCATGGCACTACTGAATTCATGCCCCATAATTGGGGGAATCTGTTGTTCATTTACTAAAATCCTACATCTCCTCAAGATCCCACTCCCAAACTGGGCCAATAAGAGGAAACAACCTGAGCTTATCAGCAAGTAAGGGAGTCAGTCGGTCAGTGTCCCTGCTCTCAGAGACAGACTGATTCCGTTTTATAGTAAAGAGCTGCTTATGTGAGATTGTTTCCTGCCTGTGGTCACTCCATTGCTTTGGCCCTGCTGGTTATTTTTCCCTCCTAAGAGAACAAGGACAGCTGGACTTGACACCTGGTTGTGTCTGGTCATTCTTTAGCCAAGAACATGCCAAGTACTGAGGACAGACTGTCCCCCAGACGTATTAGGAGAGACAAAACAAAAGGCTGTGTCCAAAGCAAAAGTTGTAAGAATTTCCCATCATTAGCTTTGTCTCACCCCTAATCCTAGCCTAGAAATCCTGAGTGTTCCTACAGAAGTAGTTGTGTCTACTTGGGACTAAGTTTCCAAACTCTGTGCTGTGACTTCAGCTGACAAGGTTTTGTCTAGGCCATGTGTTCAGATAGTCAGTTGATTAGAACATGCTATGGGAACCAGAGCATTTCACCCAAAGAGACCTCTTTGTACAGTAACAGATGGCAGCCTGTCGCCAGCCAGCCCTCTAACAAACACCTGCTCCTGGGATCAGGAAGGAGATGGGTGTTAGAGTAGAGCACACTTGCTATAAAAATAGGCCGTGTTGGGCGGCGCCCATAGCTCAACAGTCAGGTTGCTGACCACATCATACACAGAGGCTGACAGGTTCAAACGCAGCCCAGGCCAGCTAATACAACAATGATAACTGCAACAACAACAACAAAAATAGCTGGGCGTTGTGGCAGGCCCCTGTAGTCCCAGCTACTTAGGAGGCTGAGGCAAGAGAATGTGTTAAGCACAAGAGTTTGAGGTTGCTGTGAGCTGTGATGCCACAGCACTCTACCAAGGGTGAGATAGTGAGACTCTGTCTCAAAATAAAATAAAATAACAGATCTTGGCCAGCAATCATAATAGCCATCGCTCCTGCAAGTTTCACCTTGTGCCAGAAATTGTGCTACATATTTTTTATATATTATTTTGTTGTATCTTCCCAACTCTATTGGGTATTGTCCCAAAATAACCCTGAGAAAGCTGAGGCAAGTCTTCTGCCCAAGTCCTCACCATGATAGAGCAGAGAGTTGAGCCCACGTCTGCCTCCAGACTGCAGAGCCCATGTGTTGTGATCTCTACACTCCCCAGGAGGGAGTAGGAAACAAGGAGACCTAGGTCCTTGTGGTTGATCTGTCTCGCACTTGCTGTGTGACCTTGGAAAAGGCTTTTCCCTCCAGTCTTGGGCACAGCAAATGGAATCTGCTATGGGAACATTGCTTTTGGCATTTCACAAAACACCCTTTCAGTCCTAATCTCATCTTCTCCAGCTCCACACTTAGGTTCTGAATATTCACTTAGGCTTTCTCTGCTGAAAGAACCAGTCTGACACAGTTCTTTGCTTCAGTATAGTACTGACCATTTATCTCCACTTCCAGCCAGCCCTGTTGCAATGATGTCTCATAATCCCATCATGAGAAGAGATGGGGCAAATTAATTTCTCTAAGTATCAGTTAACTCATCTGCTGATTAAGGGATTTGGACTAGATATTCCTAATGTGTCTTTGAGCATTATAATTATAATTAATAAAATGATTAATAAAATTCTTATTAGAGATGGAGAGAAGCATTATATACTTCCACCCTAATACCTAGTTTTCATTTGGTTTGCCTACCCACTTGTAAAGCACATAGTAAAAATTAAATTCCAAAAAATAAAGAAGGATTTACATTTTAATCCTCTAGAATCACCTTTTCTTTGATCCCCCAAATTTTAAAAACAAACCCCACTGTTACAGTCTAAGAATGTGGCTTCTATCTTGAATGAATGCTCCCTGGGAACGTAAAATGGAATAAGAAATAATGAGGGAACGAGGATCAATCTGGGACAATTCTGGTTTCATATGATTATGTTTAATCATTTTTTTCTACTCATTATTGTACATTCAATTCAAAGTTTTCATGGCCGAAAGGGGAAAAAAATACTTAAAAGGATTAATTTCCCCTTGTTACACTAATGGAACAATTTTGCACTTGTTGTTCTGAATGTCTGAAGAGCAGCAGCATTTTCCAATCATAATCAAGTCTGAAGATTTGGTTGGGGTATAGGGAAGAGAGCGGGGTTCAAGGACATGCAACCTCTCCAGCGTTCCACCTCACACGTTACTCTAAACTCTAAGTGCGTGCTGAGTCTAGTACATATGAAAGATGTCCATGAGGCCTGGAGTCCTCTAGAGAGCTCCTCACACTTTACTGGAGACAAACCTATACCAATTCTTCCATAAGGCCTTTCGACATGAGTAGCAGAAAAACAGTGGGTTTAAAGACTCTGGCTCTGTCATTTACCAGCTGTGTGAGCTTATCCGTGTGATGTGCTATTCTGAGCTGAAGTTTGTGTCTTTAGAACAGTGGTTCTCAATCTTCCTAATGCCGCAGCCCTTTAATACAGTTCCTCTGGGTCACGATCCACAGGTTGAGAACCACTGCTTTAGAACAAGAATGATGGCCACAACTCTCCCACAGGCCTGGTGTGAGAATCAGATGGGACCATGATTATGGACCTACTTTGTAGGTGGTAAGACAGAATGGTCCCGGAGTCTGGACTTCTGACTCATGCTTGTAAAATGATACCTCACTCATCCTGCATACCCTCTGTGTATAATGGTAGACAATTTTGTTCCACTCTGGAATCCGCAGGTTCCTTGTTGAGTAGATGAGAATAATAAAAGCACCTGTCACACAGGTAGTTATGAAGCTCAGGCGACGTTAACGCCCAGCACACGGTAAAAGGTCAGTAAGTTAGTTGTTGCTGATGCCTGCGTGGAATTGGCTAGTGAGTTCTTTAAACTAGATGGTCAGCAGAATTTCTGCAGGTGTTTGTGCATCAGTAGTATGTGTATAAAGTGGCAAAAGGAAGAGAAAAAGAAGAAGGGAAGAGAGAATGAATATTTCCCTGAATGGAGCAAAGAGAGAAAAAGCGAAGAGTAATTTGCCTCTAATTAATGTGCTCATCAAGGACAAAGAAAAAACATACTTTATGTATCTAATGAGCTCAAGGTAGCCAATGTCTGCCGTTACCACTCCCTAGCCTGGACGCTCCTTCTCTGGCTTTTGTTCCTGTTTCTTTCTTGAATACAATCAACTAAGGAAATTTGGATGGAGCCTCTTCGTGAGTCTTTAAGAGTGCATCAGGGTCATAAAAACAGAGTAGTTCTATCTATATGGAAATGTAGATTTCAAATATATCCATTCTAATAATCAAATTATAAGGGAAATGGGTCTCTAATAGGGGAGCTAATAAAAGTTGATTCTTAAGGCTGCCTGGAGCTGTAAGCAATAAGGAACAGATTTATAATACAAAGCTTTCCTGTTTTCTACTCTTTTTTCCCCTCCATTTTCATGATGTATTCCAATAACGAAATGGCCCAAGCTTGGATTAGAAGAAAATTGATTAAACTATCAGAGTCCCCATTTGAGCAACGTCTGTACACACACATGCACACACACACACACACACACATGATGTTTTTTAACAATTCATGTTAAGGGTTTGCCTAAGATGCTAAATTTGCTTTCTTGTTTGTCTAAGATTTTCCCCTTCTGTACAATACATAAATGTTCTGTACGGGATTATTGATTGGCCATCGAGACCAGGCATTGATAATGAGGAGACTGTTACCAGGATACAGGGAAGCAAATCTGGCAGAACCACATTTTGTGTAATACATGTGGGAGAGAAACACGTAATTTTTTAACCTCTTAATTTTCTTGATGGTTTCCCTGGAAATATGGCATTTTAAGCCTAATGTAGCTTAAGGAACTATGCACTGATTACTGCAGAGAATACAGGTGAAAGCTCAAGAGAGGGGGAGAAATGAAAATAAGTCTCCATCTCGAGGCGTACAGTGAATTGTTTCCCAGCTGAGAAAATATAATAACCAGCCACACACCTCTGGCTGTGCCCAAGCACAGATTTTCCCACTGGTTTATTGTCATACTGATAGTAAGTCGTAGCAGCCTAAGTGGCAGTGCACAGCAGGCAATATGGAAGGTAACCAGCCTTGCACCAGCTAACTCTCCTAAACGCTAAGGGAGAACTCTGCCAGGCTACATGGATCCAACAAACCTCTTCATCCAGGGGAAAAGAACTTTCTCACTCCTCCTATTAGGTAGATAGCTAGGAATCTGGCTCTCCTAGGGAAAAAGAAAAGGGGAGGCATCTCACCTGCATCCTGTCCTGAGGAATTGCTCACACCGAGGAGGAGGGAACACCCTGCCAATCTACCAGTCAGAACTTCATGTGCCAACTGCAGGAGGATGCGTAAGACTCACTACAGAAGCCAAGCCACACAGCTGCAATAGTCTTCAAGGTGACTTAGGACAGCCTGAAGGCTGACTTAGTATGTCATCAGCTTAAATCTACATTGCAGTCCTCGCCACCCACCACCATGGGCTTTCAGAGAGACTCATGGCAGGTCTACATACCAGTAAGACTTTAGTTCCAAGGTGACCTCTGACCCACAGGATAGGCCAATCCAGGCAGCACAAAACAGAACCTCCAGCCATAAGCAAAGCCTTTTCTTGCCATAACAATGGAGGCACATTCATCATCCATGGTGAACATATCTTGCTTTGTAAGCCTGTATCTTGCTCTTACTCTATAAACCCATCTTTCTCCTACTCAATAAACTTTGTTTTATGCTTGCCTTACTTTGGGGTGTCTGGTCATTCTTCAGCTCAGAGCACTCCAAGAACTGAGGACTCAGCTGCCTTGAAACCAACACTACTTGTCCCCAAAATGAAAACCCTCACCACAATTAAAGAAGACAAATATTATGTCATCACCCAGGATGACATCCAGACTATTTAGTATAACATGAGGGTGTGAGGATAACACTTTAATCATAAATTTAAACAATAATGTCCCAAGTTATTGGTACCAGAAGGAAGGCAGGCACAACAGCAAGACACAAGAACATGAGGACACCATTACCAAGGAATGAGGGCTACATTGATAGATCTTGACAGAAAGAGATATTTGCAGTTAGGGGAGGTTGAATATAGAATATCCATTGGCCTTGCTCACATAAAATATTCCTCTTGTGAAACAAATGAAGTGCCAAAGCTCCAGTAAATATTTTGGACTGGCACAGTGTTTTTATTTTTCTGTTTGTTTGTTTTTTAATTTTGAGTTTAAGCAGGACCCACATTCTCCAAATTCCCCCACAGATCCATGCATTTCTTTGATCTAACTCTTGGCCAGATTCACACATTTGTGTGGTCCACCTCTCCCTTTGTGAATTTAAGTCTGAGACCCTGGGAGAGACAGGCTACAACTAGATACTTATTAGAGCACATCTAAGAGAAACCATGCCTTCCATTGAAATGCACTGGTGGGACAATTAGGATTACAGCTTGCTTTCACAAGCCATTATAAAGAAAAAGACTTAGTTACTAACACTTGAAGGAGAAGTCATTTGAGACCTCCAAGTGAGAGTTCAGGCTTTCACAATAGTAGCCACTGAAGACCTGCTGCTGTGGAGTGCTTAAAAAGTGGCTAGTCCTAACTTGAGAGGTGCTGCAGAGGAAAGTAAATACATGCCAGATTCTGATGATTTAGTACAAAAAGTGTAAAACACTTTATTAATAAACTTTATGCAGATTACGCATTGAAATGACAATCTTTGAGTTATACTAGGCTAAATATATATACATTATTAAAATCTATTTTGCCCTTTTTTGGTGGATGTGCAGATCAAACTTTTTACTTTTAACGTGACTACTAGAAAGTTGCCCTCGTGAGTCACTTTATTTTTCTCTGGACAACGCCAATCTGGCGGCTACCGTAACCATTCCCTTAGGCACACAGGCTTGTTAGTACTTGGTGGAGTGTCCTTAGTGAAGATAAACAGAGACTGGTATCAAAAACCACTCTGTATAAGTGTTATGGGCTGAACTGTTTGACCCTACCCAAACACACACAAAATTTATATGTGCAAGTCCAGACCCGGAATACCTCAGCATGTGACTGTGTTTGGAAATAGGTCCTTTAAAGAGGTAGTCAAGGTAAAATGAAATCATACTGTGGGCCCTAACTCAGCAAGAGTAGTGTGCTTCTCCTTCTAAGAGGAGATTAGGACACCATGTGCACACAGGGAGGAAACCTATCTGCTGCTAGAGACTGCTATCTGCAAACTGAAGAACAGGCCTCAGAAGACACTATGGCATTTTGTTATAGCAGCCAAAGTAGACATATACACTCGCTTTCAGCTTATAAGAGTGTGTAGTAAACTGTACGTGGTTATCATCACACAGAATAGATTCAGCCATTCTTTTTTATTTTATTGTTTCAAGGTTAACTGAGGGTACAAAGAATTAGGTTTCCTCCTCCCCTCTCCCCTCTCTCTTATTTTCCCGCCCCCTACCTTGAATTGAGTTTTTCTCTTACATAGGTACGTATTAGACCATCTACTGGCTTCATATGAAAATTGAATACATTGGATTCTTTCTTCTCCATTCTCATGATACTTCATTAAGAACAATGTGTTCCAACTCTATCCAGGTTAATACAAAAATGTGAAGTCTCCATCTTTTTACGGTTGAATAGTATTCCATGGCATACACATACCACAGCTTATAATCCATTCCTGGGGTGGTGGGCATTTGGATTGTTTCCCAGTGAGCAGAGCAGTGCTCATGTTAGTGATTGAGCTCTAATAAACAGTCTAGTGCAAACGTCCTTATGATTAAAGGATGTTTTTTCTTCTGGGTAGATGCCTAGTAATGGGGTTGCAAGATCAAATGGGAGGTCTAATTTGAGTTCTTTGAGGAATCTCCATCCTTCCTTCCAAAAGAGTTGTATTAGTTTGTAGTCCCAGATTCAGCCATTTTTAAAACAGTTTTCTGCTTAAATATACTCTGTAATTTTGTTTGGTTTTGGGGTTTTTTGGAGAAAAACAAAAATCTCCCTTTCCTGCCTTTGGTAAAATGCTATAGTGTTATAGCTCATAGCAACCTCAAACTCTTGGGCTTAAGTGATTCTCTTGCCTCAGCCTCCTGAGCCTGCCACAGCACCCAGCTATTTTTAGAAACAGGGCCTTGCTCTTACTCAGGCTAGTCTAGAACTCTTGAGCTCAAATAATCTACCCACTTCAGACTCCCAGAGTACTAAGATTATAGGCATGAGCCAAAATTCCTGGTCAATACACTCTGTTTTTTAAAAATTGCACACAAACTTTATGGATACCCTGTATAAAGTAGAATCTCTGTAAATTGACCATCCAAGGGACTGTAACAAACTGGTCAACATATGGAAGTGGTCAATGTAAGTAGCTAGGCCTTCTCTGCTGATATGTACATGTGGTACATGTTTGGTCAATGAAAACTCAGTCAACTTAAGGAGATAGTCAATGTAGGGAAGTGGTCAACTATGAGGGTGTATACAGACCCTAGAACTGGATGGACCCAGTGAGCTAAATAACTCATAATAATTATATATATAGAACCCTAACTAACAAAGATCATTTATTTAATTACATAGAGGACATGCCACCTTCATTTCTGTAGGTTCTCTGGACACTGACCTAGGACGAGATCATAGCTTTTGAAATTACCCCATGACCACTCTGCATAAGCAGGAGCCCCAAACTTCCAGTCAGATGATCGAGTTCACATCCTGGCTTTCCACTCACTGTGTGATCCCTGACACTTCAGTTAACTTCTCAAAGACTAGGTCTCTTCAAATAGAAAGTGGGGATGCTAATGCCTGCTCGAGTCTTCAAGCTTCCATGAGAGACAGGGTGTAAAGTATGCGCAGATACTCTATAGACTGTGAGGTTTCATCTAAAATTTTGGTGCCATAAACAAGGTTGGTAGTTGTACTCACATCTGTCTCTAAGAGCCGAGACTCAAACACACCTGTGAGCGCTGGCCTTCCAGTGTCTCGTGGTCCTTTGCAAGTTGCATTCACTCAGGTGGCCAGTCAACAACAGAGTATCCGTACATTAGCAAATAAAACCTACTAAAAAGTTTGAAAATGCTACAAAGCAACGAGCTAGTCTGTCTTCAGTGTCAGACAACTGATGACATAAAATTTTCACTGACATGAGTTGGACGAATTTTGAGACATTATCCAAACACTATTGGTTGTTTTTTACATCATTCAATAAGCCTGCTTTGTTTCTTTTCAGAGCAATGGTGGAGAAGGTGTTCAAAGTGAGACATCATGGCACATTCTTCTTTCTGTGATCTGCTTTCAATCTTTCAAGCTTAGGAGGAGAGTTTCCTCCTCTCTCCCCATTTTCCATCTGCAGATAATTCTTGGATGGTGCTTCCCG
Organism: Galago senegalensis; assembly: GCA_963575145.1. Taxonomy (NCBI): domain Eukaryota; kingdom Metazoa; phylum Chordata; class Mammalia; order Primates; family Galagidae; genus Galago; species Galago senegalensis. The sequence goes on along the minus strand of CAUYTI010155561.1, from coordinate 637 downwards.
ATTTCTTCACTATGAAGTGTTGTCTCCTGAGATAATGCATACCTCTCAGTAGAGCTTCTAGGATAGAGGTTCTCAACCTGTGGGTCTCAACCCACAGGAGCTGTATTAAAGGGCGATAGCATTAGGAAGGTTGAGAACCGCTGTTCTAGGAGTTTTATAACCCAGGTTCTTACAACACAGCACTTATGTGGGTGTTTCTTGTCCTTTCCTCTGAATCCATTTCACTGATTATTTTCCTGAGTTAATTAAAATATTGGCAGCTACTTTATATAAAGCACTATGATAGACCCCACAGGTCATAAAAAAAGAATCATGAAGCAGGTCTTTGTTTCAGAAGAGTTTCTACTCAAGTAGTCTCTTTCTTCCCCATACACCCAGTATAGATCTCTTTCAACCTCCTCCATCTCTGTGGCCTTCTACTTTTTAAACATATCGCTTTACCCCCTTAATAAGAGATGACTTGTGTCCTGTGCTCAAATTTACCCAGTCACTAATTTTCTTTTTTTTTTTCTTTTTTTTTTATTGAATGTTAACTATGTACATTGATACTCTTCTGGGGTACAGTGTGGGGTTTTCACATGCATTCTGAAATACTTCCATCAAACTGGTCAACACAGCCTTCATGTCATTTTCTCAG